>JARHVA010003012.1:1942500-1980000 GCA_037957365.1 Torreya grandis | reverse complement strand
TTTAATAGCCCCATAATAAAATCAAGTGAGACTACAACCCACTTATCTCTTGGAATATCATGGTGGTATAACATCCCTCTTGGATTTCAATGCTTAGCTTTAATCCAATGGAATTCTAAGCATTTCATTACAAATTTAGCAGCATCATGCTTCATTATAGACTAAAAATAGAGATTTTTCATCTCATGCATCATCTTTGTAACCCTTATATGAGCATAATAAGGTGTTGTATGCACTTATTTAAGCACATAATTTCTCATGTCACCCAAACCGAGAATATAAATTCTACCTTTATGTCGTATAAGGCCATCTGTTGTAAGAGAAAATTCAACAAATATCTTTGTTATAGGATCATCAACCAAACCTACTCTTACATCATGGAAAAATACATTAGCAAGCTATTGTTCCAAAATAACACCTCCAAAATTTCATTATAACACTGACAAGGCAGTGAGCTACATGTATTTGTTGAGTGAATTAGCCATACAAATCTCCTTGCCTTTGATATATGATATATCTATGTCTAAATTATTCAAAAATTCTATCCACCTATAATGGCAAACATTTAAATCTTCTTAAGAAAATAAATACTCAAGACTATGGTGATTAGATTTCACCTTGAAAAGCTTTCCTAGCTAGAAACGTTTCATTATTTGAGTGCATGAATAATGGTAGTAAGGTCCATGTTATGCATAGAATAGTTTTTTCATGATATCTCAATTTTTGTGACTCATAAGCCACAACCATGCCATCTTGGGTCAATATTAATCCTTACAAGCATCAACCCAAATTTCAAAGTTACCATTTGGGTTTAGAATGATAAGAATAGGTGTTATTGTAATCAACACTTTCATCTTATTAAATTCTTCCTCACACTGAGGGGTCGACACAAATTTATCTTTGCATTACAAAGAGGTAATGGGATATGCCACACTAGAAAAGTTTTCAACAAAATGTCAGTGATAACCAACCAAACCCATGAAGATGCACACTTCATGCACATTGAAAGGAATAGACCAAACTTGAATAGCTTTAATTTTTATGGGATCAACATCGATGCCCTCTTTAGAGTAAAGTGTTACAAATAATGAGTTTTAGATTCATAAAATGCACAATAAGAGAGATTTCTATATTACTTATGATGCCTTAGTATTAATAAGATTTAATAAAGGTGTTGATCATGATCAGCCTCATTTTTTGAATAAATGGCAATGTCATCAAGAAAAACCAACACACATTTATCAAAAAAGTCTCTAAATATGTTATTCATAAGATTCATGAAATTTACAGGTACATTAGTTAAGTTGAAAGGCAAAATCATCAACTCATATTTTCCATATTGAGTTCTAAAAGTTATTTTATGAATGTCCTCTTATTTGATTCTCAATTGATGGTAGTCTAATCTCAAATCAATCTTAGATAAGATTACAACACCCTTCACTTGGTCAAACAAGTCATAGTTCTAGGTAAAGGATAATGGTTTTTTATTGTTACCTTATTTAGCATGTGGTAATCAATACAAAGCCTTAATGTACCATGATTACTCTTCACAAAGACCACCAGAGCACCTCAAGGGAACACACTTGGTCAGATGCTTCTATTGTCAAAAATTTCTTGAAGCTAAACTTTTAACTCTTTTATAGAAGCTACATTCATATGGTAAGGTGATTTAGAAGTAGGGGTAGATCTGGAAATGATATCAATAAAGAAATCAAATTTCTGCTTGGATGGTAAACTAGGTAATTTTTTAGGAAAGACATCCATAAACACCCTTAAAATAGGAAAATCTGCATGCACTAGCTCATTTTCCTTAGATAATTCTTATAATTAGACTACATAAAGCTTGAAGCCTTTCCTAATAACTCTTTTTAGATGTAGGGTTGAAAGTATTTTACATTTTATAGACCTTTGCATGCCTTGTAATTCCATAATTTGGCCAATGTCATTGATGCATTGTACTATTTTCCCCATTAAATCAAACATGGATTGATGTTCATGTAACCAATCCATCCCAAGGATGAGATCATAAGACCATAAAGGCATGAGAAAAAGATTCACCTTGGTCTTAAAAAAACTAAAATCTAATTATGCTTATTCCAAGTACTCAAGAACATACACTTTCTTGCTAGTACCAAACTCAACCTCTAACCTTCTCTTATCAAGATGGGTTTAATATTACACTGCCTTGCAGCAAAAGGAGAAATAAATAAATTTTTTGTACCTGAATCAATCAAGATAGTCAAGGAAACCATTAATTTTATCTCTGGTTTCAATTAGAGTGGACTACAAATCAACATTATGATTATCAATAGTAGTATATACCCTGTGATTCACTGCTTGGCCTAATTTTAGTTTAGGAAAATATTTTTTATAGTGGTTGTCACCACATTCCCAACAAATAATAGGTTGAGAATATGCTATTAGAACAGTGTTGGCACCTATGGTAAGTCCACGTTGGCTATTTTGATGTTATTCCTTCTTGTAAAAATCAAATTTAGAGGATCTACAAGACTTGAAATTCCTATTTTGATTAGAAAACTTGTTGAAATTTTTATTACCACCCTAAAATTTGTGGTTTTGATCTAATTTTTAGAAGTTATTATTTATGAGAGAAAGGTTATTTGCTTTAGACTATTACCTGCTTGCCTTAAATTCTTGTCTTGCCTTTTGGTGAGACTTTTCTTTTTCCTCAACCCTATAGGCTGATTTAATTACTGCAACCAAAGTCTTTGGGTTCACCATATTGATATCATGCCTTAGTATTTCCTTGAACACATGTTTGAACTTAGTAATATTTGTTTATTCGTCATGCATATATTTCACATGACACAATAAACTTAGAAACTTGTTTTCATACTCAGCAACAGACATGTTTTCTTTCTTCAAAAGCTAAAAATTGGTGATTTTTTTCTCCTTATAGTTTGCATTCAGGTATCTTTTGTGAAATTGAGTCCCAAAAATAGACTAGGATAGGTTCAAGGATGATATCCTTCAATAGCACAAAGTGATTACACCATAAAGTGGTAGGACCAACTAGCTGGTAGGCTATCATACTGGCTTTTATATTTGATGGCATGTTATGTAAGTTGAAGTACTTATACAAGTGTACTAGCCATGCATCATTTTCATCACCTAATTCCTCACATAAAAATGTATGTGGTGGAATCTTTTTTATCTCTTTGATGATTAGGTCAACTATGGTCAAAGGTAGTTCTTGAATTACAGGGCCTTCAATCTACCCCATTTGTAATCTAGGTACTTCCTCTTTGGCTATCCTTTTAAAATTATTCAATCTATGCTCTTGGTTATCAATATTTCCTAGCAAGGTATTAAGGGTTGTCAAGATTCCATTGAAAATATTTTCATGTTAGTCAGTTGGATTCTCACTGACTACTTTAGCATTAGTTACCTTGGTATTACTATTAGCATTATTCACAAAAAGCTCTTCTTGGTTATGAATGGGGATGTGACCATGATAACCCCTTCCTCATACTCTACATCTACCCCTAGCTGGGTTGATATTAAAAGGGTTCCCATAGATTTTACCTCTATTTGATCACATTCTAATCATCTTGAGAATTACAAGTGATTACTTAGTAGATTACAAAACTATAAGAGGAAAACTCATTCCCAAATTTCTCTAGAGTAGAAAATTACTCTAATACCAGATGAAACAACCCCAAGATTTTTTTGGAATTATATATCAGAGTATATTTTTAATTCTTTTTGGGTCTAATTACCTCACTTGATAACACAAGTGACAAATGTTCTTTGCACTCACATACGAACAACTAGAATCGAAGGAGGTGAATTGAGGTAATTAACTAGAGATAATACATACAAAAGGTGTTATGGGGAAACATGTTACTTTATTACATGTTTTATGGGGTTTATGGTGTATCTTTGTATGCATACATGGATAGGACCCAAGTTCCATATGTGGCACTCATACTTTCACATAAGACCATTTTTAGGTCCTTAACCCTAGGTAAATACCTCACTCTCCTTAGTGGGTTTCAATCCCACTCGAGGATGATTCCGTTAAAATATTAGTTTAACCATAAAGGATAACTATATTATTCTAAGCTAGCATTCATATTATCATAATTTTATGTTAAATGTACAAGTTGTTGACCTTATATCTAAACATAATTCAAACAAGTAAACATAACAACCAAAAAGCAATTCAACACATGTAAATTTATAACCATTCATGCAATGGAAAATATTATTTAATAAAGAAAAAATAGATTTCAAACTTAAGTTTTCTTAGTGATACCATCTGAGGTCATAAATGCCTCATGGCCTTTGAGGTCATTGCACCATTTTTTAAATAGTTCATACATCATTTATTTTAGATTAAGGTAAAAGAAGGTTTTGAAGGGACCCCAAAACCCATTAATAGAATCATGAAAGATTGAGCATTCACAACCACTAGGAAATGCATTCCTGAATCCTAATTGAGAATAGTAAATAGAACAAGTTTTACAGGGACCTAAAACCACCAATATAGACCAATAAAAACACCCAGGTTTTACAACAACCTAAAACCTAAACAATTCCATGCAATAGTAGATCTCACATTACAGTGCTGCATATACGTGAGGAAGGGTTTGAAGGATCTATTCAAACGTGAACCCCTAGGCCCCAGCCCTAACCAATCATTCAAAGAAATAAACCCTAGAACCAACTCCACCAACACCCAATCTGTCCACCCAATCATCTACCCATTCTCTCCCTCTACTAAGCTCAGAGGATTCACCACCATGGCAATCAAAACTTTGTCAAAGACGTCTGGAAGCACTTCAACATGAGCAATGACCCCAATTGTCATGTCCCCTTTTTAGTTGACATCTTTAGAATGGATGGTTAGCCTATTATGTGACCTTCATAGGCTAATAGGCTGGATAAAAGGTCTTGATGGAGATTGGCTTGGCTTCATTTAACAGAATTTTTCCAATTGGCTTTCATTTGGGCTCGATTGGACATGTATTGAGGGAGATATTAATATTTGATTGATTTAATCAAATATTAATTATTTGGTCTAATTTTAAATTAGAAACCCTAATTCTAATTTAAGAAAACCCTAATTAGGGAAAGCATATCTTTTGAGGGTATAAGGGTTTCTCATGGAGGCCATTGATTATTGATTATTGATTTTGAAGAATTTCTTCTATGAAGACTGAGCCTAGGGTTCTAGGATTCCATTTGCATTGGAGAACGTTCCCTCTTCAGTGTGTCCAATTCAGAGGCTATGAAATATCAGTTGATCTATTGCCAAATTGAGAGATAGCTTCATCCAGAAGTTATCACAGAATTTACAGGGTTGAGAGATAACTTCACACAAAAGTTATTACAAATATTCTAGGTATTTATTTCTTTATGTTTTGATTCAATAAATTATACAGATCGATATCTTCTATATTAGAGCTACATATCTTCAGATCCAGGGTTGAAAATGGATAGGTTATGCTGAATTGGCAGTCGTACAAAGATCGTACAGGTCCGTACAAATCCACACAGACACTGACCTCAGTAGACAGAGATCCCCAGTGATCGACATTGGCCGACTAAAGACCGACATTGGTAGAGAAGGACCACCAGTGACTGACGTTGACAAAATATCGACTGACGCCAGCGACTGTGTGTTCGACACAGCAGGCTGAGACAGAATTACCAAAGTCAAACTCAGTTTCCAGATTTGCAAAGCCAGGGTTTTCAAGTCTGTATTTCATATTTTTATATGCATAAGAGAGGACTGTATTTGTAATAGTCTAGAAGGACAAGTGAAAATATTTATGATTTGTTGCTATTGAGAGACTATATTATTGTTATCTTTTGAATTTATTCAACAGGGATTGTATCTTTGTTCAGAATATATTCCCTATTAAAAGGGGATATTACAGTGGTATCAGGGCTAAATCCTGCCATCCTGAGGGTGTGACAATCTTATGCAACCACAAGAGTTGGGACCACACAGGTATAACACACGCAGTAGAGCCTTGCTTAAAGGTAACCAGTTGTTAGAACAACAACGGATTATCATGAGTGACAGACATGAGGGTAGCCCACCCAGGGGCCACAAGTATGATGCTGATTAGGACACCAGAGAATTTCACCGTGGTATGATAACAAACCAACAACAAATGAATCAGACACTACAGGCACTTATGACTATGATAAGGGGGATGAATGCACCTAATGGATAGAACAGGGACCAAAGAGATGACAGGAGTGCTATAGTTAATCATAGACCACAACAGACTCACTCTAGAATAGCTGATAGACCTACACGTCCTACATTTGTTCAAGAAGAACTAGAGGCACCAATAGAGGAGGAGGCAAGGAATTCCACATTTGCAGATGTTTACATGGCTGAAAATGATGAGTGGGACTTATTACCTCCTCATGTTCAAGAGAGGATGTCCTTTGATCATTTTGTCAATCTGAGGAGAGAGCACTACAGATTGCCCAGACAGGACAGGAGGCCTAGAGTTCAATTCAGTGAGCTGAAGAAGGCTACTGGTAAGTTTTCTTTCACTACTTTTGACGGCAGCGGCAAGATGATAGCTCAAGCTTCGGTTCATAAGCTTGACACCTTTTTGGCATTGAGACCAATGTCAGAGATAGAGGCCATGAAATAGGCCACTTTGCACTTCGATGGAGTAGCACATGATTGGTGGTACCATGGTATGGTAACACTTCAGCATAATCAGGTAACAGAGTACCAAGACTTTATGGATAGATTGGTTGAGTGGTTTGACAGGAAAGATCCTGAGGTTTACTTTTGAGATCTAGCATAGTTGAGACAAATAGGTAACTTGGAGTCCTTCATTGGTGAGTTTCAGAGATTGGCAGTCATGGTGCCCAATATTTCCGAGCATGGATTGGTAGTTCTCTTCATGGAGGGATTGACAGAGCTATTGAGAGGTTGGATCAAAGCCTTTGATCCTCCTTCATTACAGTTAGCTATGAAGAAGGTGCGTAGTATGGAGATGGCAATCCGATCCCATAAATTTAACTTCAAAGGTACTTCTTCATCTAGAGACCATAAGTGCTCCAACACAGATACAGAGAGACCAGATTTTAACATAGATAAATCAGGTGTAAAGAATGACTCAAAGGCCAATCCAGCAGCACCACCTTTGGATCATGAGGTGCTTAATGATCTACGTAAGAAGAAGCTTTACTTCTACTGCAAAGGTCCATATGATATGCATCACGATTGCCCTTTGAGGCCTAAGGGCAAGGCAAATCGTGTGATGTGGGCATATTATGAGGATTCTGATTCAGAGGACTCTAATAGTAGAATAGTTCTGAGGGGGCAGAGGTAGAGGCTTTAGGGCCTAAGGTAGAGGCAGAGTTAGAGCTTCACATACAGGAGGCACGCCTATCCAGCATTCAGTCGGATGAGTCATTCAGACTCCATGGAGTTTTGGCAGGGCAGAAGGTCATCACCCTTCTTGATACAGGGGCCACACATAATTTCATAGATGCCAGATTTGTGGAGAAGTGTGGAATCACTACCAAATATTTTGAGGGAATCAGAGTTAAGGTAGCCAACGGTCACACTCTTAGGTGTGAGCATATGATTAGAGACCTCCCATTGCGCTTGAACAACTATGAGTTCAAAGCTGATTATTATGTGGTGAACATGGGGGATATAGACTTAGTCTTGGGTATGAAGTGGCTTCATTCATTTGAGGAAGTTACTCTTCATCTCAAGGACATGGAGGTTTGCTTTGATGTTGATGGGAAGACACATATTCTTAAGGCAATATGGGGCAGCAACTTTAGATATATATTTTTTCATCAGATGGAGAGGCTCATACGAGATGACATGATAGAGTGCGCTACCGAGTGCACATTGGCACCAACACAGGAGAGACAGGTGGATGAGCTTTGTCTTGAGGTGAGTCTCATTTTGGAGTTAGCACATGTGATAGGGACTCAGCTTTCTACTACAGCAGGGTCATAGGCTGATGATGATAAGAGTATGTCTAGCATTCACATTCCAGATTCAGCTATTATTCAGGTAAGGAGTTTACTTGAGTTGCTGGTTGATTTTCATTTGTGGATTGGACGTTGGGGTGCTTATCTTAGTACTAGAGATGATGTGACGCCATTAGATGAGAGTTGTGATGGACATGGCATGGAGTTCGTGTTGATTGACAGTGGTGGAGATCATGACTACATTTGGGATCCAGGGGGAGTGATTGGTTTATCATTCAGCAATTGCTTGAGGGCAAGCAATTTCAGGAGGGGTAGATTGTCATGTCCCCTTTTCATTTGACATCTTTAGAATGGATGGTTAGCCTATTATGTGACCTTCGTAGGCTAATAGGTTGGATAGAAGGTCTTGATGGAGATTGGCTTGGCTTCATTTAACAGAATTTTTCCAATTGGATTTCGTTTGGGCTCGATTGGACATGTATTGAGGGAGATATTAATATTTGATTGATTTAATCAAATATTAATTATTTGGTCTAATTTTAAATTAGAAACCCTAATTCTAATTTAAGAAAACCCTAATTAGGGCAAGCATATCTTTTGAGGGTATAAGGGTTTCTCATGGAGGCCATTGATTATTGATTATTGATTTTGAAGAATTTCTTCTATGAAGATTGAGCCTAGGGTTCTAGGATTCCATTTGCATTGGAGAATTTCCCTCTTCAGTGTGTGCAATTCACTATGAAATACATGAATTGCCAAATTGAAGATAGCTTCAAAAGTAACAGAATACATGGTTGAGAGATAACTTCACACAAAAGTTATTACAAATATTCCAGGTATAATGTTTTGAAATAAATTATACAGATCGATATCTTCTATATTAGAGCTACATATCTTCAGATCCAGGGTTGAAAATAGACAGGTTGTGTTGAATTAGCAGCAAAAGATTATACACTATACAGATCCACACAGACACCGATTGGTAGACAGAGATCCCCAGTTGACATCGCAACTGAAGACCGACATCGGTAGAGAAGGACCGCTAGTGACTGATGTCGGTAGAATATCACTGACACCAGCGACTGTGTGTTCGACACAGCAGGCTGAGACAGAATTATCAGAGTCAAACTTAGTTTCTAGATTTGCAAAGCCAGGGTTAAGGTTGTATCATATTTTTATATGCATAAGAGAGGACTGTATTTGTAATAGTCTAGAAGGACAAGTGAAAAGATTTGTGATTTGCTATTGAGAGACTATATGTTATCTTTTGAATTTATTCAACAGGGATTATATCTTTGTTCAGAGTTTTTGTGTTGCTATATTCCCTATTTGCTAACAGAAGGCGATGGCAAAAAACCAGATCTAGTCTCCAACCCTAAAATGTAGCATCCTCAATCTTAAACCTAGGGTTTTAGTGGGAGCAGAGCCCCTCTCGATCTACACTCATCTCATCAACAAACACTGTGGGGAACCTTATAGGTAACTCCCCACGGCTAAACCCTCATCACGCATGTTGGTGGAATATCCCCATGACCAAATCCTCTCCGCACTTTTTTAAAGTTCCTAACAAAGGAAATAAAATTTCCCCAATCTGTTCACTATTTTCTTCGCAATCCAATTTTGGATGGCAGTCCAACTCAGGATAGAAATCCAGCCCTAGTTCTATCCACGATACATAAAAATGAAGCAAAATAAAGTATCGCACAATAATGAATCTCTCCTTTCGGCATTGTGCCCAAGCACCAAGGATCCCTCAGCACACTAGGATCTGGTCACCACAGTCCATGGCCGCAAAGGTTAGGGTTTCAACCTAGCCACATCTGTGGCTGAGCTCCCTCTTCCCTCTTCCCTCCATGGCTTCATACATCATTTGTTACTAACATGAATGCCATTATTAAAAATAATAACTAATGATATAGTTATAATCAACATAATTATGATATAAGCATTTAGGAAACAAATTCATATAACATTTATATTAGCATATCCAATGTGATATTATGAAACAAAAGAGATTAATACGTCAAATTAATTAAACCTTAATTATCTGATTATTTCAAGAGAAAAAAAACTTATGTATTCATTCAATAGCTAAATCACTTTCAAATCCCTATACAAGAAATGAATTAATTCTTTCCACATAATGTTCCATTTAATTTAAGTAAATGTATTCTTAATAAACCATCGCATTCAGAGTTAAACTCATACTTCAGATAGACTAGAAGAGGGAAGTAAGTATTAAAGTACAACATAATCAAAGAAAACAAAATCCAATTGAGTTTCAAATTAATTAGAACCCAAAAAAAAATTTCTAGTTAAGTAACTCTTATAATTTTTCTATCAAGAAAGCAAAGGGAAACAAGTCAATTAACTATACCTATTAGAAGGAAAAGTGAAATCACATACATCCCAAGTAAAAAAATCAATAACTGTGCATGGTTTAATTATGTAACATAAATGAAGTAGTAATCACTATCTAACTTGCTTATTTTCCTATATTGATTCATAATGATGACATTATTTGAAATTCATTTAAGTTTTTCTATTTAACCTCATGATTATTCTATGAAATAATATTAGATATACTTGTGAAACATTTGGATTAATTAAAGGGATTAAGTTAACCCTTATTTTATTCATTACTAATGCAACACTGAAAGTAATAATTTTTAGATAATATATATGTAGCATACATATCTTAATAAAAAATTAATAATTTTTAGATCATATATATGTATCATACATACCTTACATGCAACTAGGTATGTCTAAAATGCATGTTAGAGGGAAAGATTCTAGTTTTGTTTTCTTCATGAACTAGAAACCCGAATTTGAATAGTTTATGCATTGTTGAAAATGACTAAAAGATCCATATACATGCATCTATGTAATCATATAAAATGTGATAAACCATAAATGATTATTGAGATAGTTTACATGATTAAGTTAAGCATATCTATTATTGAATCAAGACAACATAATATATAATTACTTGACTACATAATATAACCAAAATATTTATTCTTGTATTGGAATGATAGCTCAATGTTCTAGTCAAGTATACACAATAAGTGGTTCATAAACCTTACATAATTTCCCAAGATAATTCTATTAAATATAACATTCATATATCAATTAGTATATCCAAGTTATCTATCTAAATTAAGGAATCAATGTGATAAAGATTGTATAGATAAATCACAAATAAGAATTTATAATAATCTAACTCAGATGTAAATTAACATTGTAATAGTAATTCTTTAATTGATAACTAAATGCTTAATTAATTTGAAAGTTAATGTCATTATATAATAAATTAATTTACCTGAAGTATATCACATTTAACTATAAACTATCTTCCCCTTAGGAAATGTTCAACTTTCAAGTAGTTTTGTAACTCATTAATAACACAAGTTAGCATTTAACATGATCAAATTACATAATAAAGATTGCATGTTAACAAATTGAATATCAGTGCTATCAAATATACTAGGTAATTAAATAATATCTAACCTAATATCAATGCTAGAAAGATATATTAAGTAATTAAACTTAACAAATTAAATTTTTACCATCCTACTTTATGCATGTGCAAAGTCACTGAAGCATGGAGTGTGAAGTGAATGAACTGATCAGGATAAGTTCAACCAACCAGCCCTATGAGGCCAACCATCAGTGGCCTTCACCACTCCAATCATCAACAAGATGGTGGTTTCAATAACTAGGAACATGAAGGGAATTTTGAACAACTAGGTTTCCAACAAAAGAGACATCTCAAAATAAAAGAATACAAGTATATGACTATACCATTTTGAGGCAAGACAATAATAATCAATTCCATTTAGAATATAGATAATAAGTATAGAAGTTTTGTCATTGCTACTAAACGATAGAGAAAGAGATTAAAACTATTCCATTATATAGTATTCAAATTAACCTCCTTGGATCCCTATCTAGGTTATGATCAACATTAACTACCCCGACTACCAATATATACTTTTCTATTTTAATAATTCAGTTCTAGTTTAAGAATGGTAACTAGATAATAAATAATCAAATAATAAACCACATTACAGCTAATAAATGGCTTAATTTATTCAAACTAGAAATATAAATCAAATAGAATAATAATTCAAACTAGAACATATCATTTCTAATTTTAAAGTTTCAATACAAACCCAAATAGTTCATATAAGTGAATGAAACCTTCTTAAGGATTTTTGATGTCATATTAGACTAACGAGAACATAACCAATTATATTCATACAAATTAATAGATGTGGTTTGTATGTCTTACATAGGATCCATTCACATAACTGAAATTAAATTAAACATGCCTTCAAAAGCAATAGGTCTGAACTATTAAAAACATAGTCACAATTTAACTTCCTAAACCTACTCCATCTATACTTTAAACAATAAAGACCTAGTGATCTGAAAATGTAGTCAAAGAAAGCAATGAAATGCCAATGAAATTGAAGACCATGACAGAAAGATACATAACCAACACATACTCCTTAGTTTTGATATAATTGAATAACATAGTCACCAAAAACAAACCTAAATCAAGATATAAATTCAAGCCATATATAACATCTTCTAAAAAATCATAAAATTAAATTAAAACAATCATAACCTAATAGATTATCAAAATATAGTGACCAAAATGTGGCCTACGTAAATTTTTAAAACCTACGGCATATACACAACCAACTTAATACAATATAAAATCTAAAAATATTCACCAATCAACCAAAATATAAATCTAGTCACATATTAGAATCTATTTAACCTTATCAAGATTTAGGGTCGGGGGGCATAGTCAGTTGGTCAGGTACTTCCGTTGTGGCTCTACCGGTCAAGTGTTCAAGTCCTCCCCCGGCCCCGTGGTACTGGTATTAGTTGTGTCTAGCCAATGGCACCGGTCACGTTAAATTTTTTACCAGGCTTTAATATAGTTTTTAAAAAAAAAATAACCTTATCAAGATTCAGGTCAATGTATGTATATATATAGATTATGTAGTCAAAGACTCGACATTAAAATAACCAAGGTAGGTCTAACATAGACAAATAACAAAAGAGTATTTATTATGACCACAATTTAGTAAAACAACAAGGACAATATTTTAGAAAGGAGCCCATACAAAAATAACCCAATTTAGTTCATGATTCAAATATAACAAAACAAATGATAAAAATGAACACCAACATACTCCAAACAGGATTTATAACACTCACACAGTTGAGTCATACTATACAAAGAAAACATAGTCACATTTACAAACACAACCCAACCTTTAGGGTTTTGCATGCAGACACTAACTCATTTTATAAAAGCCAAAAAATCAAACAATAATCATTTTCAATGATTATATATATATATATATATATATATATATATATATATATATATATATACAGGTGGTTTCAACCACCCATACTGATAGAGTAACATGAATCCATACAAAACAAAAGAAACATTGAAATGATATATTTCCCAAAAAGCCAAATAAACCACCTAACAGATAAAACCTATAGGGTATATGTTTTATTAAGCCAACATAAATTTTTCATGCACATAAAGTCAAGATATCTCAATCTATAACATAAAGTAATAGATTCAAACAATAATAACCATATATTTAGATATATATTTATTTACAATTTATACACAAATGAATTGATATATCAATTCTTAGGGGTTTATGTATGCATCCTAAAGTCTTAAGACTTTTGACTGCATAAGTAGCCTCTTATATCTATTTTTAAATTCACACAGTGAAATAAATAATGAGACAAAATAACATAACTCACCTAAAAATTTAGAGAAAATTCCAAAGCTAAGATAGAAACCAAAACCTCTATATTCTTTCCAAGCAAACTGATGTGTGTCAAAAATTATGCATGGACACCATAAAAATTAGTCCAACTTCCATTGTTCTCTCCTCTTTTCTTCCATCTTCCTTACCCCATTAACTTCCTTCGTCCACCATCCCAACTCCCCATTCCTTCCATCCATTTTCCCCATACCAATTCCATGGCTATATTGAATGGGAGGATAGAGAAATCCTCCTTTATATCCCAAGGTAAATCCTCCATCAACTTCACCATAATAGTCATTAAATGACCCATCTAGAGAAATTGATCCACAAACCAACTGCCGACCAATAGAAACATAGATTAGTGACTAACCTCCATGCTTATCATAAATCAAAGTAGATTAGTCACATAACCCCCATGGCTTATGCCAACCACCATATTAAATGGCATTAAATAATGAACTAAGTAAGTAATCGATGTAAGTCAATTTTTAAAATGAAATATTTAAATTAAATAAACCATGTTAAAACTAAAATCAATGCCAATAATATAGCCAAGCTATTTTAATAACATGCCACCACCTTAGTATACATTTTTCATAGGGTCGAAGGATTAGTCCATGGGGTTATCAATGGTAGGTCTTAGGTAATGTTTCTAATTAGGTGTTTAGGATCCACTTAGGTGTGTGGAAATGAACAAAAGCCTGCATGGAAGGATAAGTTGGAGCTGAGTGCAAATATGGAATAAAGACTACAACCTCAATAATAATAATGGTAAGTAATGACATTTGACAAGAATAAGGTATAGAGAAGCAACAAGGTGAAAGAATAACAACAATGACAAAAGGTACAAGGACCAAAGTCAACTAATGACAAACTTAATAACCAATCAAGATGTCTAAAGGATAGAAAACCAAACCAAATAAGTATACCTATTAGACATGTCTGAGTTGCTTAGAATTCCTTCGGTTTTGAGAGTACAATCACCATATTTTCCTAGATCATAGATAATCATGCAACCACAAAAAAATACATCAATCGCACCATATAAAAATTGATAAATAATTATAGATTCATAATAATATCAATTAAAATAATTAGTCCATAAAATCATTAAGTAAAAAATTAAATATGCAGTCTAATACTACTATAATAGTACCACATATAGTCCAATTGAAGTAACAATTCAATAGTCAGTTTAACACTAATAATGACAATGTTTTTAATATCAAAAAATATTATAAAAGGTATAATTTTAACACATGGATTCTAGTCATTCCTTTATCATCCCCCAACACCTCCATCTATGCAACCCTCTCTAATGATGATCTCCCTCCATCATGATCTGAGGGACGAAACTCACCTACATCCAACTCATGATAAGAAGGTATTTAATCTATAACATCATGATATATATCATAAAAAACTATTGTAACAACAAATCAACATTATCATAATGTAAATAATTTACAATAAAGCTAGCTCATATAAATGAAATCATGTAATGAAAAAAGCATACAACTGTCCCATAATAATATAATAATCAAATCAAATTACCAACCATAATAATCCATGGATAATCAAGTAATTTGGCCTCATGATAAAATATAGATATGATATCCTTTCCCCTAATCTTGGTCATCCTCTCGATGACACTTTTTCAAATATTAATTTTAAAATAAAAAATTATTTAGTAGAAAAAATAACATAGTATGAAGCATCAGATTAGGGAAACAAATGTGGAAATTTTATATGGAACTCATCATAGTCATTCCATGTTGCACTATCCTAAGAGCATTGGTCCCACAAAACCTTGCACTATGACATTTCTCTATTACACAAATAAAGTTTAAGAATGTTAATTATTATGATTGGTTCTACCATGACCACCTCAATATCCAAAACCTACAAAGCATTCCAATCCAACATAGGTGAAGGATCATCTATATAATTTTTAAGATAAGACACATGGAATAAATTATGATATTAAACTAGGGATTGTGACAAATAAATCATATACTATACAAGATTGATCACTTCTAAAACCTCAAAGGGCCCTACATATTTCAGTGAAAGTTTTGTTAACTTTATAAATTTATTTGAGCTCTTTTATGGTTTAACTCACAAGAATAATTTATCACCTACAAAATTTTCCTAGATGTTCTCTTAAGATCATCATAAATCTTATATCTATCATTGTCCTTGACCAATATATGCCTAATTGATCTAACTTGATCTTCCATTTCTAAAAGAATCTCAAGACCAAAGACTACATTGTCTTCTAACCTATCCCAATTAATTAATGTCTTGCACCTTCCATAAAAATATTCAAATGGTGTCATATTCAAATATGATTCATATGATTTATTGTAAGGAAAATCCATGAACAAAAGATACTCTTGTCACTTGTATTATTGATCCATATAACACATATGAAGAACATCCTCTAATACTTGATTGACTTGCTTAGTTTGACCATCAGTCTATGGGTGATATGTAGTGCTAAAGTTTAGTTCCATATCTAAAGATGAAATTAGAGTTAACCAAAAACTAGAAGTCATATTTGGATCATGATCCAAAATGATATTCTCCAAAGATCCATGTAATCGATACACTTCCTTTACAAACCTCTTCATAATATTAAGTGCATCATCTATCAAATTGCTTGGCATAAAATGAGCTACCTTGGTTAAATTATCAACTACAACTAAGAGCATGCCATGAATATTCTATGAAAATGGTAAACTTTGGACAAAGTCCATACTAATCACCTACCACTTTCATTTTGGCATGTCATGTGGATACAAAAATCCTATTAGATGCACATGTTCAGAATTCACACACTAATATTCTATACAATGTGACACAAAGTATATTGCATATTTATTAATTCCATTATAGAAATAAAGTGGTATAATATTTGTCTTAAGATTGGTTACTCTTGGATGTCCTAAATATGGATCATTGTGCTCCTCATATTAGCTCAATCTGGCACATACATCCTATAATTGTATCACAAAAGACCATCATTATCTATTATGTATCCCTTGTACTTAGTATTTTGAGCATTCTCAGAATATGATTTCCTAACCTAATCATAGAATTGATGTCCTATAAATATTTTGATCAGTTGATCCATGAAAGTACTACTGATAATAGCCATAGTTGTTATATACCTCTTATGACTTACGGCCTCAGCTACTCTATTTACCTTGCCTTTGATATAGTTGATATTAAAATAATAATCAGATAAGATCATTATCCAACTCCACTAATGAGTATTTAGATTCATTTTTGTAAAGATGTACGTGAGTCCCAAGTTGTCAGTCTTGACCTCAAATGGCTTTACCAAAAAATAATGCCTCCAAACTTGTAAAGCTTTCATAATTACTGTAAGTTATAGTTCATATGGGGCATATTTCACCTCATAAGTCTTAAATTTCCTTGATTCATAGTGTACCATCATGCATAAAAAATCTTCTTAGTCCATCCCCTAATGCATCTATGATCACTAAAAATTGACCATTGTGGTCAGGAACTCTTAGAACTATTGTTGAAGTAATCCCTCTTTTCAATTCTTGCGAAGGTACTTCACACTTATCCAACCAGATAAATCTTTGATTCTTACACTAAAGAGAGTTAATCAAATTATCTATATTATAAAAATATGGTACGAATTTCTAGTAATAGCCTCTTCACCCCATGAAACTCCTTACCTCATACACATTCTTTGGCATTGGACATTCCATAATGGATCTTATCTTTATTAGATATATTGAAAAACCCTCTATAGAGATAATATGTCCTAGATACTACACTTTCTCTTGGAAAAATGTGCACTTAGACAATTTGTCATACAAATTATGCTTCCACAACCATTGAAAAACTAGTTTTAGATGTTCCTTTTCATTCTTAGAGTATATAATAATGTCATCAAGAAACACCAAAATAATATGATATAAATAATCTATGAACACATTATTCATGAGATTCATAAATGTTTCCATAACATTTGTCAACCCAAATGGTAACACTATGAACTCATAGTGCCCATATTGAATTCTAAACTCTATTTTTGGAATATCCTCATCCCTTATCCTCAGTTGATGATATCATGTCCTAATATCAATCTTAGAAAACATCATTACCCCTCATATTTGGTTGAAAAGATCATCTATTCAACATAGCAGATGCCTATTTTTGATAGTTTCCTTTTTTGACATTCTATAATCAATACAAAGTTGAAGAGTATCATCCTTCTTCTTGATGAAGATAAATGGTGCTCCACATGTTGACACACTTGGCCTGATCAACACCTTTGATAATAACTCCTAGAGTTGATTTTTTAATTAAATCAATTTAGTGGTTGTCATCTTGTATGGTGCCTTAAAATATGGTTCTAATCTAGGTATAATATCGATAGAGAAATTAACCTCATGTTTAGGAGGTAATCCTATAAATTCCTTTAAAAACACATTATAAAAATTCCTAACGAATGAATAATTTTCAAGGGATGGTTCCTTAGATTCCTTCATTTCATTTGTCTTGATGATAAATGCTTGTCATAATTTTCCTTGATCCTTCTTAAGTTTCATTGAATAAATTTTCTTAAGTCTTAACTCTCTTCTCCCTCCCTACATTTGTGTCCAATTTCCAAAATCATCTAAACAATAAATCTTCTTCAAATAGTAGTCAACCTTGGTCTTATGATTTTCAAGCTAGTTGAATCCTTGGATCGCATCATATGACCCTAATGGGGTCGCATATATATCTACTAATATTGTTAATTTTGGTAACCTAATCTCATATTCAACTAAATACTTATCAACTTTAACTTTTATATCATTCTCATATTGTATTAACGATGCATTTACCATTACTCTGGATTTTCTAGATAAATTATTAAGCAATTTAGGATTTATAAAACATTTTGTAGCCCATGTATCTATCAAAATAGAAATTGGAAGTTTAAACAATATATCAAATAGTTCTATTGGTGAAGCTTGGAATTCGACTTGTCAATTATCAACTGCCACATGGATATGTTTATAAAAAGTTCCTAATTAAGGAGTAGAACCTTTTTTCTTCATATTATCTTGGGTAAAATCATGACCATAATGGTAAATTCTAGAAATGAAAAACCTATAGGTGGTTCTTTCTTATTAGACTATTTGTTTCCCTTGAAATAACCTTTGAAACCATTGCCTATTTTCCTATTACCTGAACCACTATTAAATCTAGCATTCTAATTTTTGAACTAACTCTTGGAGTCTCCACCCATTTTCTTCAAGTTTTTCTTTTTGAAATCTGGTTTATAACTTCTAAATTTTTTCTTAAACTTGTCCTTAACTTGAGCAAAATATTTTAAATTTTGTTCCTGCTTTACTACCATCTCAAAGACCTAGTCTATGGTAAATGTTCCATGAACATCCACCTATCCACCAATCTAGGGTTTGAATACCATGATGAACTTCCTAATTTTGAACGTCTTATCTACCTAATAAAGAGGTACACACTTTAGAATATTGGCAAACTATTACTAGTACTCATTTATTGATAAGTCTCCTTACTTTAGATTCTATAAATCTATAATTTTTTAGTCAAAATAAAGTATAGAAGCCACCCTAATTTGAAAATTATCATAAACTGATCCCATGTAGTGGTGGTCAAGTTAAGATTCATTTCTAACTTATTTTTGGCCACCATGTAGTTGATTCACCATCCAAATCATAAGCTCCCCCATCTAGTTTAGTGACTTCAAAATAGTTTCAAATTTCAAAATACTTCTCCATCTCAATCAACCATGCTCTAGCTCCATCACCCAAATTGCTTCCATTGAACTTAAGTGGATTCACCTTTTTCATATCTCTAGCCAATTCTATAGTTACCTATGTTCTTGTACCCTGAGGGATTTCATGCTCAGTAGGATTATCTTAAGGTACATCCTAGTTTACTTCCTTTTCATGGCCATAAACTTCCTATTCCATGGCTGAAATTTGGTCTGTAGTTTCATTCATGGTTACGAGAATCTGATCTAACTTGTTGCTTTTCTTAGAAATAAATTTATTAGGAAAAAATGGAGGGCTATTGTCATTGACATTAGAAATAACCTCTACAAATACTCTAGATCCCATCATTATCCTTTATAGTAAATAAAAGGATATGAAAATGTTAGTGGACTCATTAAGTCCTAGAGTTTGATATACAAATTTGATACCACATGTAACATCCACACTAGGATTGACTTAGAATAATGTAATAATTTTTTATTTAGTAAATGTATTCTTTCATTAGATTTCACAATGAGAATATAATAAGTGAACCAAGTATAACACTCTAGTTATGTTGATGAAAAAATAAGCATGTAACATCTACTTGTTACTAATCACTAGCATCATATGAAACAAATTATAATTGAAATAAGGAATGTAATTACAATTTTTGTAGTCCTGATTGGTACCAACATAAAACCATTACTATCAATGTACAATAATTAAATAATTACATTTCATTAGAAATAATTTTTCAGTAGTAATAAATAGAATACAATATACAAGATATAAGTCTCCACAGAGCATGAATTCGCCTGAACTGTAGTATCTATAGTAATCTCAATTGTAGTCTCTAAATAAGTACTGTTATGAGGAGGGAGAGCATCATTCAAGAAAATTTCCACACCAATAATATACCATCAATCCCCTTCAAATCACCCATTAGGGAATAGCCCTCCCTTCTCGAATGTGTAGATAGTGATGGTGTAGGAATCCAAAGAGACAATATATTACTTGTGTGTTGTAATATTTCTAATACATTATGTATACCATAAATAGAATACATTCTAACATGATATCATACAAACATGTAAATCATACATATGAATTGGTAGTGTCTAACTAAACATTAATTTGGCCAAGGTTTTAAATATTTATTGGTCTCTAGGATCAATCAAACTCATATAGATAACTTAATTGAATTACCTTCATCTAGCATGGGTGATGCTAAGTAAGCCAGTGAAGTCTAGCTCACTACTTACTTATTACCAGAAATGCATTATGGTTAATATATATGACTAAAAAATTCATATAGATTACATCCTATTAGCTGGCATAAAACATGCTAAACACTAGAATAATCAAAATGCATATATTTAGTCCATCAAACGTATGAATGAATATCTACTATATTATTTTTTGCATTAATAAGAATAAAAAATAAAATCTATACCAACCAGGTATAATATATATTTAGGATGCATATTTCTATTTTTTTAAAGTAGATTTAAATATATTACATTCTATGATGAACAAAAAAATCATAGTCCATTATTTATATGTACAACTACTTAATTACATCCAACTAGTCATAATAATTTTAGAGAATCAAATATCTTATTAAAAAAAAAACATAATCTTTTATTCATTTAACTTACTATACTTTTAGGAGGCTATATGCATATAATTATATTGTCCTATCCCTCAAGATTATGTGACTTAATTTAATAGGATATAAACTATAATTATAGATATGCATCCCAATGTACAACTATGAGCTATATATGTATATGAGTACCTAAGTTATCATATAGATATATTTAATATATTTATGCACCTTGCATAATAGGTACTACAAAAATTATATGTTTCAATTTATACAAATATTATTTCTTCACACTAATAGTAACTTCTATTTTTGATTCATAAATTAATAATCAAGGTCTATCACCATAATTTAACATTTTCTAAACCCTTATTCCTATTCAATTTTTTCTATGTCATGATCCATTTATAGTAAAATACAAATTAAATATAATACCATGTTTTTCCCCTATTTAGGTATTTATCTAAAATACTATCTAGAATTGTTGATAAGTAAGGGGTTATACTTAAAAGTATATTCACATTTATATTCTGAATTATTTACTTATTGAAGGACATTTATACTTTCGTGAGTTTCATGAGTGCCCAATAAATCAAGTTGACACCCAATCAAATAAAAAATATTTTCATATTTAAATTCATATTTTAACCCTACAATAGTCACACATTTAGTTCACATATATAATTGCAAGTTTAACGATGTCAACTCAAATGCTAAAAGACTTCATTCACACTACAAGTCCTAATGTCTTCCCACATAGTTATTATATAATCCACACAACATTTGTGTGTGTGTGTGTGTGTGTGTGTGTGTGTGTGTGTGTGTGTGTGTGTGTGTGTGTGTGTGTGTGTGTGTGTGTGTGTGTGTGTGTGTGTGTGTGTGTGTGTGTGTGTGTGTGTGTGTGTGTGTGTGTGTGTGTGTGTGTGTGTGTGTGTGTGTGTGTGTGTGTGTGTGTGTGTGTGTGAAAATACATTTATTTTTCCCCCAAATAGATGTTATTACCACTATGTTTATATGCTATCAATTATTCACATAACTTATAATTATTGCTTCTTATAGCATAGGGTTTTACTAAGAAAATAGAGTTAGTATAGAACTTATCCACTTGTTAATTTCATTAAAGGACATTTTCCTATATTTTCCTTTGACCCAAGCATACTAACACAATTAATACTTAAATATATCTTTAATGTTTGAATGGCAGGTGTACATAGTCATATATTTTCATGGATTGAATAACGAATAACATTAGTTCATTAATATATATCTTTGTTTTAAATGTTGAAAGCATAGAGTCATCATATGTATATGTTAATCCTAATTGACTTCAAACTAACAGTACATAAAATTTATTTGTAAATTCTTTCAAACATCAGATTGACTCAAACATCATACTTATCAAAAATATACACAAGACATGTTTACTATATTTATAAGCTTAGAATTTTGACAAATATCTAACTGAATATATATACAATATTGTTCTTACAACAAAACTCAGTCTCTGTATAAATCAAACCATCTACCAAGATTAAAAATATATACAGTCCTATGTATTTTAAACACTAAAGAAACTTCAAAACAAGCAATACATAGGATATATATATATATATATATATATATAAGCCATTGATTAAAGCCTATTTATTTTAATTTGGACATTTTCTAGATTTCACACAAAATTAAATAACAATACTAACCTTGTAAAATCTTCCAAAATGAAACCATACAAACCAAAAATCTTTATCCCTTCATTCATCTCTCTCTTCTCCTCTTTGTTTTATCTCCTTATCTCTTCTTTGCACTACTCTCTCTCTCTCTCTCTCTCTCTCTCTCTCTCTCTCTCTCTCTCTCTCTCTCTCTCTCTCTCTCTCTCTCTCTCTCTCTCTCTCTCTCTCTCTCTCTCTCTCTCTCTCTCTCTCTCTCTCTCTCTCTCTCTCTCTCTCTCTCTCTCTCTCTCATACTCTCTCTCTCCCTCTCCTCTTTACACTACTCTCTCTCCTCTTTATGTTACTCTCTCCTCTCCGCACTGCTCTCTCCTCTTTTCATTAATTTATCTTTCCTATTTTTTCTTCTCTCACCTCTTCTCCAATAGTCTTCTTATCCTTCTTCCTCACGTAGGTAAAATCTCATCATTTTCCATTCTTCTAAAATCTTCCATAAGCTACCAAGCTTTTTGCTTTACTCTAATTTGATCCAAGTAAGAAAAAAAAATTGAACCTTCCATTAAGAATTTTTTAAATCATTATTTCATGTATGATTCTTTTTATGTCTCATGGACTAATATAAACTTATCTAAAGTCCACTATTATCATTACTTCGCAATGACAACTAACACTTCAAATTAACACTATTAACTATGCATTCCAGTAATGTCTCAGTTTAGTCCATATGTTAGTCTTAGGACATAATTAAATCTTCTCAATAACCTAGTAAAAATAAATAAAATCATGACCTTAATAATTATGTTACTAATATAAATTCAACTATATTATTTTAATCAAAATGGTAGTTTGAATAACTATTATATCAAAACATAATAGTATTATAAGAATGTAATAATTATTGATTACTATGTTATATAGATTATCCTATGTATTTTTTTATCTATATATATTTTAAGGTGTTATGCCACATAATGGTATTTATGAATATCATAAAGATAACTAGATAATGTTCTCAAACTTTACAAAGACATGTAGGTTGCTCCATCTATAGTAATACCATATACTATTCACATAAATTTACATTCTTGTAAGAATTAGCAATCATGAATTCAATATCATAACATAATAATAATTCAAAATTATACACTAAATCTATAATAATATCCACAATGTAATCACATAATATTAATTCGACCTAAGTAATAAACTGAGATAACTCACAAATAACATGCATAATCAATTATCTAAATGTAGACAACATTAAAATCATACTAATGCTAACAATTCAAACTATGCATATAATGTGTACTATATAATGTGGTGTGTGCATGGGTTTTATCCATTCCTATTTCATTCCTCAACACCACCATCTATGCCACCCTCTCTGATGATGCTCACCCTCTGTCATGCTCTGAGGGATGAAACTCCTCTACATCCAACTCACAACAAGAAGGTAGTCAGTCCATAATATCATTATATATATTATAAAATAATGTTGTAACAACAAATCAATATTACTATAATGTAAATAATATATAGTATAACTATCTCATAGTGATGAAATCATGTAATCAAAACAACATACAATTTTCCCATATCAGCATAATAATAAAATCAAATTACCAACCATAATAATCCATGGAAAATTAGGTAATCTAGCCTAGTGAGGAAATTTATATTTGATAGAAAATTTTACATATATTTCTTTTAAAAAGTTTTAATACATTACATATTTAATTTAGATCTATCTCCAATGATGTGGTTGATATCACATTGTAATTGGACCATGTTTGAGCTTAGTGATGCTACATTATTTAGTTACACGTCAGAGAGAAATGTATGATTTTCATTCCTTTTCTTTATTTAAAAATTGAGCCACATTTGAGCCTAGTGATGTTTGAAATATTCATTGAAATTTATTAATCCATAATAGGTGGTTCTACCTATAAAAACATTCCAGAGTACAATATGATAGTTGTAGTGTAAAATATTTCTAATAGAAGCATATTCACTAGTTTTCAAAATTGACAATCACTCTTAATTCGCCATAGGTTAAAAATTTCTCCACGTGCCTAAAAAAGCAACATTCATTTATCCACATTAAAATATAAAGTGTATATACACACTCATGTTCACATCTCATTTTGGGGTTGTGGGTGGGGAATGTAGACACTAAATTTTAATCTATAAATTCTTGACAATGTTTGTCCTTGACATCCTTCTTTGTTTGGTTTATTCACCACTATCTTAACTTTAAAATATAGATTAAATATTCCACTATCTTGAGAATACTAAGAATATCATCTAGACATCCCTATTTATCCCTATTCAACCTAAAACAATTTGTCAAAATTGTTCCATAAGCCTCTATCCTTTTAGGACATATCCATGATACGTAGATAGGTACACACTACACATTTATCTAATAGTGTGAAACTATCTCCTACACTCTAATGATTAGGTTTTGAATTTGACATTCTTCATAATAGATTTCCCATGCATTTCACAAGGTCAATTAATGGAAATATTTGAAATATTCTTATATAAAATCACATCAAAGAATTCAAATAAAAATGGCCAACATAACCTAATAATATGATTTTAAAAGTAATATGTATAGAGTAAAGAGACCTATTATATCAAATTATAATTATGTTGTAATTATAGCCATAGGCCATGTAATAACATTATTTTATTAAAGGTTAAGGGAATCCATTTTCAAGTATTATAATAAAATATCCTAGTTGTATTCATCATACTTTCCTTAAAATGTATAACTACATTGCTTTAAGGCCCTTTAGGGATATGTAGGAAACAATTAGACTCAATGAGGTTTTCTAAGAATAGCTCAACCATTCCCACTTCCTCTTATTTTTTTTCCATTTTTGGAAATCATATCTATTTCATGTTTGTTTAGGGATAGGATTTTGATTTTGTGTGTCTATTATGAATCAAATAGACCCTTGTATAAAATTAAATTAATCAACATATATATGCATATGTACCTAGATCAGGAATTTTAGCACATAATCAATAGGGACACAGTTGTAATAGATAGATAATGATGCATTATGCACATCTCTATATGCTAAAGATTTTCTTAGAGTAGAAAAAAATTTGATGCAAGTTATGACAAAGTCAAAGGGTCCTCTCAAGTAGTTTTGATCAATATAAAGTATTCACATTTAATAGAAATCAAATCCAAGATAGGTTTATACAAGTTACTATTTTCAATATATTTCTAATTCTATACATTTTTTTAAATTCTCATTTAGGTTACTATATTTTAATGTATGTTATAATTTAAATCAAATTTATAGTAGTTTAATCAATTCTAAACAATCTAGCCCATTTATTTTAGATTGAAAGTGGGTTAATCAACCCTAATTTTATGGAAAATGTAATCATAAAGGCAATTGAGCCAATCAGACCCCTTTAAACCTAATTATGATTATAGAATGTGAATTAAGGATAAATTATCCCATGAACCTGATTTTGAATACATAACATGTGATTTGAGCATAAATAAAACCCAATGTCATGACATGATTGAAAAATAGTTGAATTAGTTCAATCATGGAGGCAATATGGGCCACTTTGATCCTATTCAACCTAAAACTGACTACAAGATGTGATTGTGGGCTCAATTATCCATGATTTTACCATAAATTGATTTGATTAGTTAATTGGTGACAAACATCACATGATTTGGACCAAATTGATCCCCCATTTAAACTTAATTATGACTGTATAGAATGTGACATGAGGCTCAATCAACACCAATTTTACCAGTGTGAACCAAATAATTATTGGTTCAATCATAAATGTAAATTCAAGCCCATTTAACTTAATTAAAAATAATATGACATGATTTAAAGATAAATTAGCTCTAATTCCACCATGAATTGAGCCAATTAAACAATTAGTGTAGTTTATGATGTAGTATTAGCCAAATTGAGCCATGTGAACCTAATTTTGATTGTATAATATGCAATTTAGGAATAAATAAACACTAATGTGATCAAAATTAATAAAATAGTCAATTATATCAATCAAAAAGGTTATTGGGGCTAAATTGAGCCCCTTGATCCTAATTTTGACTATAATATTTGATTGGTTGCCCTAATTTTATCATAGATTAGGCTAATTAGTCAATTTGTATGACTAATAATGTGATTTTTGGCCAAATTGAGCACTTTTAAAACCTAATTTTCACTATATATGATGTTATATGAGGCTCAATTGACACCAATTTTATAAATATATGAGCCAAATAATCAATTAGTTTAATCACAAATTTAATTAGGATGAATCTGAGCCCATTGAACCTTACTATGACAATATGACTTTATCTGTGGCTAAGTTAGCTCTAATTCCATAATTAATTTATCCAATTAGTCAATTTGTGCAATAAAACATGGTATTTTGGACAAATTGATCATTATGAACATTATTTTATGGCTCCATCACTTGTGTTAGATGTACTTTTTTCTTAATGAACCCTAATTTTATAAAATAATGAAGAAATTATGATAAAACAAAAGGTATACATAAACCCTTGAACAAATGGAATAAATAAATTTATACATGTTATAATGTGTACAACTTTCATTATAAATTTAATGCTTCCCCCAATAAATCTATTTTGTCATACCAAGAATTATGTCCCAAAAATCATGTTCTACATCATTATAGACTCTACAAAACACTACAAATTATTTTTTTATAGTTGTTTGCACCCTCAATAGTTTTCAACTTTGTCAACTTAATTATGGGTGATATATTTCATTTTAAAGGTAGGAAAAAATTAAAGTGAAATATTTCAAATAAATTACATGCATTGAGAGGGGAAAAGGGTGGAATGAATATAAACATTTCATGTAAGAAAATGTAGGTATACTATCCCAAATGAACCAAATGTTATATATATTGATGAAATGAATAATGATAATGAATTATTACCTAAAATTGTAATTTTTTGGTGATGATGACAATATGCATGATGATTTACTCCTTAACAATAAATAAAATAACAAAAAAACACATAATATTGAAAGTAACAATAAATAAAATTTCATGGAAAAACTAATTAGTTAAATTAACAATGAAGTAAATAATAAAGTGACACAAAATGAATAAATTAGCAATGAAGATAATAGAATGGAAATGTCAGATCAATAAATTGTAACATTAGTAACTCCTCCCAAGATTTTCCATAGAAGACCATATATTTAATTGAATTTGATGAAAATATTTTGAACCAATTCCTAATAAAGTATTTGACTACCATTCAAGAAGAAAATTTTGAAAGAATTTTTTATAATTACTTTCAAAATTTAAATGATAGTTTAATATGTCAATTATTTGTTTCACTGATAAAATTTATTAGGATGAGACATATAGTGAAAACCATAAGACTAATAATATTTAATATTTAAATTCAAATCAAGGTAGTTATTTAAATATACATGATGCATACCATACTGTAGGTGTGAAAAAATTCACTGAAGATAGTAACATTACTTGACACATAATTACAACTTTTATAGTAATTGTCCAAAAAAGGAAAAAATTGTTTGATTATTAAAATAAGAAAAACACTGAACATTGGTAGAAAACACTAATGAAAGTAATTAAGAGACATAAAAGAATTGACGAATCTAATAAAAATTACTTATGTAAGTTCTCTAAAAAATTGGCATGAAAAGATGAGACCATAGCCAATGCTCTCAAAGATTTACTTTCACAATTATGGAAAGAAAACATAAAGAGGTCACCCAATATATGAGATGTGGAGAAAATAAGAGTTGGTTCTCATAATCATGAACCACATATTAAAAATTGATTGAATATGAACAAAACACAATTATATTATATGTATTTATAAAAATATCCATAAATTTATATTATTCAAAGATATCTTGAGATGGGAAACCCCTTATATGTCAAAGTAAATCACACATGCACCACTTGTTTTGGTAGAAAATGTGTTAATTTTTTTTGTGAATTATGATTTTTTCATCATGTAAATTATTATTTGCATACCAACAACATTTTAAGGAGTGTGAAATGGAATTTTCATCAAAATAAGTAAGGGAAATTATTTCAACCATTTTTAAAAAAAAAAACCAAATGGACAATATTTTTTATAACACAACTTGTTTGGATGAAACTTACAACATTTGTGGTAGATTTCCAAAATTGAAAAATTATATCCATGAGGAGACTATAAGTGGAATTAGATAATAATTATTTGGTTTTATAAAATAAAAATATGTTAAATAATAATTGAAGTATGGTGAGCAATCTAAAAGGTGTGAGTTTGTTACAAAATAAATACATGTTTTACACTTTATTGTAAATTCAAGGAAGAAATTATTTATGAACTTATGTAAGGCACAAACAAAAAAATCAATGGTTGGATAAATAATTAAAGTTAAGAAAGGACACATTCCCACTTGGATATATTTATTATTAGTCTAATTTTTATATATTACACATTCCAACCAAAAATGAAGGCTAAGTCATATTACTATAACTCAGTATAGGCTGTCAATTTTATGCACATAAAATTAATGCATGTGCCTAATAGTATAAAGCACAATAAAAAAATATTAAGAGAGTACCATTTATATGTCAGTGATGATCAATCATTTTTTTTATAGTATGTGCAAGGTTGTTTTTCTATCAAATTTGACTATGAGGAATATTAATTTCAATGCATATTATTTTGGTCAAAAAATATCATATTGTAATTTAAGAATGCATATATTTTTTAATGGCTGAGTAGGATGCATGTTACCACTTATGTACAACATATTTTTATTTTCACTAATGTTATCCATGGAAATGGGGAGCATGTGTGAAAAGAGCCCTTTCAAGTGAGGTATTGAATTTTAAATATGATTCTAATTTGAATTATTGTAAAACCACTATTGAATGGTGTAATAAGAAAAAATCCCATGGCGATCAAGAAAACTCTATTATATGTATATATAGTTGATAGAGGAAGAATAATTATCATGATATGATGATTGTATGATCATAATAATATCAAGTGAGTTCCACTCATTATGTAGCTCAAATACATGTTCTTGAATGGTTCATATGAGGAACATGACATGTTTTTTTTTTAAATGCAAGGAATTTGTTTGGATAAGTGTGATTGACAAGAATGGGTGGATGAATCAATTTCTAGACCTCTGATTCCTATTAACACAAATCATATTCCATCAACAATATAAACTATAGATATGACATCATCACATGACTTTGACCATGTATTTGATCTAATGAAACTAGGTACAATATTAATCATTATATACTAAATTATTTTTATGTAGAAACATCATTACTGAAAATATTATTTTATTTTATGATGTAATGCATGTTTTTATAGTTATTGCAGATGAGGATAATAAAGAGATTAAAAATTAATAATTATTTCATTATGTAAAGTACAAAAATAAATTAACTCCATCTGTAACATATGGGGATAACATTAACTATCCCACTAGGTCAATGGTAGTTACTTTAACTTGAATTCAATGATATCCTCTCAAAAAATAATATGTATGGTTTTTTCAAAGACTATGAAATACATAAGAAGATACTACACTATTCAAATTTGGTTCTTGTACTAAATGTTCAATTACTTAAATATAAAGATGGCATTAAAAAAATATGGAAGGTCTATGAGACTGACCATGCAACAATTATTACTACTATTAAGAGTAGAGCAAATCCTAGTGGTTCACTGTATTGAAATTCCAAGGAATATTGAGTTCTCAAATGTAAATGTATTTAATTCTATCAATTGTTTTTGTTTTTGTAAATATTACTTATAAATTTCATTATGATTACTTAATAACATATTTATTGTAGGTTAGTTGTGCCAAATAATATTCCATATTCACATAGTCGGCACCATTAGTATATAATTCCATATTCTCAAAGATAAGAGAATATTAATAAAAATATCAGGAGAAGGCTGATACAATTATTATAGAAATCTATATTATTCAAAGGCCATAATAGGAATTTCATCTCCTAATCAGGTGGCTTCAAATGTCATGGTTTTAGGAACACATATAATATTCATATCCCAATGCATTAGAATTTATGGATTTATAAAAGGAGGTATAAAAGTGTAAATGTAAATTAGAGGACAAGAACTTATCTCTTGACTATATAAAAATAGTATTTTAGCATTGGTCCGTACACAGTCTACCACATATTAATATATTATGTTCAACCACCATGATAGTTCTAAAAGTATAGGTATTACAAATGCATTTCAATGTTTTCTTTTTCATCTAAATGACTTATGACTTTCATTTTATGCATGTCTAAACTTTTTCTTAAAATTTGTAATTTTTTCATATTGGGATGGATGTTATTGAGGCTATAATAAGTACTTTGTCTCTTTATCAGGTGTGATTACATGATAAGAAAATAATCCTAGATGTTATTTACCACCATATATGTGGTTTTTATTTTAGTTTTTAGACATAAAACACTAGAGGTAGAGATCTCTAACTTCAGCTTGAACATTGACAACATTTGTTGTGAGTGTTTCTACATGCCCGAGAAGCTACATAAATGTGTATATGATTCTAATAGGATTTTTTAGGTCTTGTGAATTAATTTAACTTTATTTATTTTGATATGTTTGAAGTGATATATTTATAGGGGAGGTCTTCAAGGTGGAAATGTTAGTTTAAATAAAATAACTGTCTCTTTACTGCATGAAAATAACATCTCATTATTGAAAATTATACCATCTTCCATAATTTTGTATCTTATGTTAATCCACCATGTTATAGGGATTAATTATAGATATTTTACATGCATGTGAAGGTTATTTGTTTCATATAAATAACTTATGTTTTTCATTTTATGTGACTCTAATGTTTGCCTTAAAACTGTAGTTTTTACATATTGGGAAGGACATTCTTGAGGCCAAAATGGTTACTTCGTCTCTTGACCAGACATGATAAAAGGGGGAAAATGTGGTCATAAATGTTATTTTATACCCCTAACATGTAAATTCTTGATTTTAGTAATGAAAGAATAGAAGTAGAAATCCAACTATGGCTTGAACATTGAGAACATTTGTTATCATTGTTTATAGTGTCAAAATAGCTATAAAAACATGTGTCCAAGTGAATTTGAAACTATTAGTCCTAGGAAATATCTGACTTGCCTATATTTATGTGTTGGAAGTAATGGATTTACAAGGGGAGGCCCCAAAAGTATAAATGTTAGTTGGAGGATAAGAACTTGCCTCTTGACTACATAAAAATAGCTTTTCAACGTCAATCAATATTTCTTATGCCACATATTTATCTGTTATGCTCCATCACCATGATCCAGAGTAAAATTATAATAATTCAAAATTCATGTGAAGGTTCTTTTAGCTCATGTAAATGAATTATTTTTATTTTTTATGCAATTTTAAGGTCACCAAAAAATTGGAAGGACATTATTAAGGCTAGAATGTTCACTTTGACTCCTTAATATTTGTGATCTAAGGCTAAGAACATGGTCTTATATTCTATTAGACACATCAATGTGAAGGCAATGCTAGTTTTCAGCCAAGAAGCACTAAAGGAAAAAATCTCCAACTATGGATTCAATATTGATAACATTTAATTTTAGTGTTTCTACATGTTATAGTAGCTAAAAAATACATAACTATGTGAATGTTGAAGTCATGGTATTGGGAACACATATGATTTTACTATCTTGATGTGTTATAAATGATGTATTTGTAAGGAGAGGTCCCACAAGTAGAAATGTCAATTGAAGGACAATAACTTATCTCTTGATTACATTAAAATAACATTTCATCACTTATATATACCATATTCAAAAGGATTTTTATCTTATGTTTGGTCATGTTGATCTAGGGTGAAATAATAGGGCTTAATCATTCACACAAACATTCTTTAGTTTTATGTAAATGGCTTATGATTTTTTTATGTGTGGCTAAAGTTCATAAAAAACTACATTTTTTTGTATTAGGAAAAACACTATTGATTCCAAAACAAATACTCCATCTCTTAATTAGGCATTATTAGATGCCATGAACATGTTCCTAGGTGTTATTATCCACCCTTGACATGGTGTTTATTCTATCTTTTATCCATGAAGCATTTGAGGTGGAGATCTCCAGTTATGGCTTAAACATTAACACCATTTATTATTAGTGTTTATTCATGTTAGATAATTTATAAATACATGTATCTACTTAACCCTTTTTAGAAACAAGTGTTAAATATATTGAGGAGTCTAATCAACAAGGATTAGGCTACTCTAAAAACTAGGCCAATCAAATTAATTTATATTTTAATGATATTCTGATAACATATAATGAATCTAAGAATATATTAAATATGAAATGTATAACTTTCAATGTTATGATAATAGTAATATGAAGGAGAAATTTCACTTATCTTGTTTATTGATAAAGAAAAATATTTGAGTAGTTCAAGTTTAGAATTGGATTATTAAAGATCTATCACATCATCATAATCTAAATATTTTTTTCTATCATGTTGGACACTTTTACTACCCAGTGTAGACTAGCGTTAATGCTAGTATCTTGATTATTCCACTAGTGTCTAGTATGGAATATTGACTCTTTTATATAAATTAAACCTACACATGTTATTGTTTAGTGTCACATTACATATTATTTTTTCATATTGCATGCATGGTTCTCGATATCAGTCTTCTAATCAAAACCTAGATCATCTAAATAGAGTGTGCAACCTTTAAAAAATGAGGGTTAGTGGACTCAGGTGAAGTCAATATGAACTTAAATAACCCTAAATCAGTGGTCACCTCATATATATCCATATACTTAAAATAGAGCCTCAAACTAATTTAGTTCTTCCCCTTATGTGGGCTTGCATGTGAACAATGGTGTAATATGATATATGCAAGTGCATGTGTTGATATAGCTTACAATTTGACAAATACTACTCATGGGATATTATTTTAATCCTTAATACATATAATAAGACTGCTCATAATGATGATTTGGAAATAGGGAAGAATATGGTAGTATAGAACTATTCTAATCATTTTGGATGATGACTAAAAGGTAGAATAGCCTATGTATACAGATGAATAAACCATTCTAAAGCATGCCAATTAATTGAAAACTCAGATAAATTAATATTATTAATGTTGAGTTATGTTAAATATATAAGGTACAATTTAAATAATAATTTTATTGTATAAACACTAGGTAGAGATAATACTTAGCTTATATGTAAATGTGTAGGTAGATATGAGATATGTAAAGGTGGAAATAGGTAGGAAAAATATTAGGATACAATAATTTGATACTAAAAATATTATTTCTAGAGGAATGAACACTTATGTCATCACTTAGATGCTTGTATTATCCTAGGTGTCCTTATGTGAATGTATATCTCTAGTATTAAATACTCATTGTATTGCATGACAACCACATGGAGCCTTATTTTTTTAGTTTTTTTACTGATGTATTTTATTTATGTGCACATGATATATCTGATTATTTATGGATCACATCCTAACTCCTCACCTTAGGTCTTTGTACCTTTAAAAAATATTCTAGCAGGCTCACAAAGTTGAACTTACCTCAAGGACCCCTCTATCAAAGAATAGTTCCTACATAGCCAAAACTCAAAAGAAGGCCTTAGACATATGTAGTTCTCACCCAATGTTGGTTTGTGTGTGTAAGGGTGAAATATGTTATATGCAATGGAATGGAATGATCTAGCTTGTAACTTGATAAATAATTCTCATGGGATGCTCTTTGAATGCTTCAGACCTATCATATGATTTCTCATATGACTGATATATAAATAAGGAAGAATAGGGTAGTTTTGAATAATTGAAAGGTGATTTATATATGTGTTATTGGTAACCTTTTGACTATGAATTGGTGATAATGAATGGTATTTGTTTTATATTTATACCATAAATTTTGAAAATATCTTATGGAAGAATTAAATAAAACAAATGGGTTGACCTATATGTTCTGAAATATTTAAAAATTAGATTACTTTTGATGTATAGACACTAGATAATAATTTGTATACTTACATATTATAAGTGTCCCTATGTGGGACATAAATGTATGATAGGATAGAAAGCTATCAAGGATATAAAACTAATAGTATGGGATATATATTAAGTTTTAAGATTTTTTTATTGTGCAAGAGATCTAGGTCATCATAAATGATAGGATTAGACTATAATAAAAAATGTTAAGCACAATGAGGTGGTGAGTATGAGCCTTTTGGAAAGAGGAAGGTCTATAACTAAAGGTTAGAGATATGATGAGTGTTTTTAAATTATACAAGACTGAGATGCTAAATAAATAAGATCTTAGTATTTACATTTTCTCCATGTTTAATATAGTCATGCATCAAGATGAATTACTAGTTTAAAGGAAATAAATGTGTATTTTGGGTATCTAAAACACACCTTTACTATAATTGGGTTTGCTTTGAATGTTTAAATAATGTATGACCTATAAATAATATCATTTTATAGTATAAATCAATGCATATAATCTGAAATTTGACATAATTGAAATTCTTTAAAAAAAAAGAAAGGAATGAGTAGAAATATGTGTTGATGTGATCATGTTTCCCCTTCATACTTTAGATTGGTAAATATGTTTATTTATAAAGTGTTGTATCTAAGATAAAAATTCAAAAATATACCTTAGATATTTGAACAGAGAGATTGGAAGGTAAAATATTTCCTAATATGTTTCAAGGGTGAGTTGTGACATGACCATTGAGATCATTAAATCTCAATCGCACAACTCAAGTAATAATTCAATAAAATATAAGACAAATGTTATAACCAAATCAATGTTAAAATGGGAAGTAGTGTTAAGTTTTTTATCGAATTGAATCTGAACTATAGTACTAGAAGGATCCAATTACCATAGATATAAAAGGCTCAAATTATGCTTCCTTATGAAAATGATGCTTCTTGATAAATAAGTTTTATTGGTTTGAATATGTATTTTTAATTTTTGGTTAACTTGAATGGAATATGAACCTATATTGTGTATCAATTTGAATATATCAAAATTTAATGATTTGTAACTATGTATAATATTTATCCCAAATATGAAAAACTATGTCTCATATATTTAAAAATCAGTGCTAAGTGTATATGACTCTAACCCAAGTGTATATCTAAATCATGTAAATTGTATCAATTTTTTTCAAATATGTAAAATTTGTATTTATAGTCATGTCTCTTTCACATGGCCCTAAAAATATTCCTCCTTCCCCTATTTGAGGTGAGCAGAATGGAAACTAGTAATCACCTTACCTTAAAATTATAAGAAAATTATATTATCTTTGTGTGAATAATGTAACATACATTAAAGTAACATGTCCAAGTAGATATGTCAATGAATTTTTGATCTTAAAAAGAGTTAAGATGCATGATATGGGTCATTTCAACTTATATAAAATAAGAGTACAATCTCAACAAACAATTAAGCACATTCACAAGAGTATTCAAAGTCATACATTAAAAAAGAGTATAAGGAGATGAAAATAAGGGTAATATTAAAATGTTTCATACATGAATAAATTACATATTCAAATGTCCAAATATTAAAATAAAGTAACATAGAGTGGCATAGTGGATAAAAAGCAATGGATATATTCAGATGTTCCACAAGAAATACAATAAGAAAAAGACACACAAAGAAGTAACAATGTGAATAAATGAAGTAAAAGAAATCAAAATAACCTAATCATACTTGTCCCTACATATATGTGTTAGCAAATAATTTCTTGTAATAATGCATATCAAGTACACTATGAAATGTGTAATCATTAGTATATAATATCAACCTGGTAATGGAAAGGTGATTTTAAAATACTATAACATGTATCAATCATGATATAAGAAGAAAATTCACCCAACATAGTATGTCATGTGAGAAGATTAAATGTCCAACATATGTATGTGTATGTATCATGTATTTGGTGTATGCCTATATCACACTCAAGTATGCATGAAACATATGTATATATAAAAATGAAATGATATGGTATATACAAAAATAAAGTAAACAAAATATATGCCAAGGAGATAATAAATATGTGAAATCTAAATCCTTTTGCTATTTTGAATTTATTTGAAATTTTTGTATTTTATTAAATATTTGATTTTTTGAAATTATTGAATTTTTAAAGATTTTTATAATATTGAAAAGTATAAAGGTATAACCTATTATCCCATATAAATTGTGATCATATATAGTTCCAAACTTAGAATATGGTACATCAAATTTGTGATATTGTCGAGGGGTATCCATAAGTTTCATATCTTTAAATGTAGAATCTATGTTACTCTACATATGTCTCATAGGACTATGTGGTTATAAAAAGGTAATAGAAGGAGTAGGTGTTCATAGATCCCATTTTTTAGTGGTATATGGTTTTCTTAGTGTAGATATAATTTAACATGTTTATGTGTACTTATCAACTAGGCAGACCATGTAGGTGTAGATGAGACTTATGTGAAATCCACTATGTATCTATGTAACAATGGTATCTCAAGTATTGACCACCTCATAAAGTGGATTTAATATTGATTAACCTTTCATGAATGATTTAACTTATCAGGTTCTATAATTATTTGTATGG
>JARHVA010003012.1:1917500-1935000 GCA_037957365.1 Torreya grandis | reverse complement strand
GTCCTTGCTTCATAATAGTTTCCTATTTTTATTCCTTGTGCTTTATATCTACTTAATTAGTTTCTATTCCTTCGACTATGGATAACTTTTTAATGTTTTTATCATTATCATATATATGAATTTAATCCATACCTCTTACATTCATTTCCTCATCAAATTTACCTTTATACCTTTCCCTACTTCTTACTAGGCATCTCCTCATTGGTGTTAACCCTGCATTAGGCTTAAGGAATTATGTCAAAATATTTGAATGGTCTTACATGATGACAACATACTATTACAACCTCTTTCAATTCTCAGGTTACCCCTAACTACTCCTTTCCACATATTTCCTCTTTATGGCTACACTAGGCTAGTAGCCCTGTTTTGGCCTTTTCCCTTAGTTTAGACAATCTAGGATCTCTTCATCAAAGATAACCCCATATTAATGCTTCTTTTTATCCCATGTGAAATACTTTCAAAGTTTCATAAATCAATTCTTCTATCATCTACCATTTCCATTTGGAAACCCCACTCTTTTAAGGCCTAATTAGACCTATTTCTTATCTCAGTCCCAAAATGTCATACCAAACCATCTGTACAACTCCAAATTTATGTGAATCAGTTAATAAATACAAAATCCATCATAATTACAAGTTTTCATGAAAAATTAACAATTAGAACTCCTTTACAACACTAAACCCTAGTCTAGGGTTTTAACTAGTCTGCATAAGGCAAGATCAATTAAATATCTTTGGTTTCATATTGAATCAAAACATCAAATCTCTTTAAAAAGTTTTTTATTCACATTACCTAAATTATCCAATGGTCTAGAATCTGCACTTCATCCATTTCTTGCTTTAAACCATAAATTCTTAGTCAATCGTGCCTCCATTTCATAGATTGTACAGGGTTTATCATGTATTTTATCTTTTTTTATTTAGATGTCCTCCTTTTTAACCTTATTGATGGTTCTTACCAATATTAAAAGCTTTTAAATACCTCTAATATCCTTAATGAACCCTTTGAAGGCCTTTTACAAATCTCTTTGTTTAGGGGTTATGTAAACAATAGAGGTTTCACTCATGCAAATAGGGTCTGAGTCAATTCAAGCTTTCATCACTCTATTTGGGTCCTTTGCAAGGTTCCTCCAACCTTATTTCTCATTCAACTCATTTTACATCTGAGTCATACATCTTTATTCAACTAAATTCATTAGCTTGGACTGTTGACTAGCAAACAAGGATATCACCTATGTATAGGTAGGGTCTATGTATTTGACCATTGATATTCTAATGTTCCAAATTTACCATGAAATTATTAAAGGAATTAATATTTTCCTTTTCATCCTAGTTCATGTCCTTCCCGCTTATGGGTTCAATGCCTTACTCTTGACTTATTGTCCACACAAATAGAGGATACAAACAAGTGGGTTAAGTCTTATTCAACACTTGAGTGATACTCCAAAGATATTTCCTCTTTCAAGATATATTACCAATACTTAGAATTCATAGTTCCTTGACAATATTCATTCATCTATTCATATCTTATCTTTATGTATTGATACTCTATAATCCAAGTATGAACTGTGTGCTCAGGGTTACTAGCTTGAGACTATATACTTTCCACTTGTTAACTATTTGAACTTCAAGATTTGAGACTTAGATTCCAAACCCAATCAATTTAGAGACACACAACTCTAGAATCACCACTTACAATCCTTAGACACGAACAATTACATTAATAACAACTAACCTCATTTGAGAGGGTCAAATGTAAGAAATAGGGTATATGAAAAAATTAACATAATCTATGAATGCCACCACTTTATGTCTTTTGTTTAACCATTTGAAGGTGCTTATAGGACTCAAATGGATTCCACTTCTAATTTCTTAAAAACTAGTCTATTCAACATTATGGAAAATTGCTTAAATTCCCATTCCTTTGACTATGGCATGCAACTTATATCCAACCTACAGACATTCATAAGGAGGCACATATGCAACCATACAAGATATCTTCAAAATGGAGTCTCTTAGGACCTCATAGATCCAATATGAGATTCAACTCATCCAATACTTGTTCAAAAACATAAAACACATCAAAATTATTTCCTTTCTCATTCCTAGAAATATCAAAATCATTACATCATAGAGCTAATACAGAATTTTATCCTTTTCCTTGAGGAGTTTCATAAAAAAATGGTCATTCTCAGGCTCTCCTCTCTCTTCTTGGAGACCACCACCTTCTCCTATGTCATTCTATCTCTCAAACAATGATTTCTCTTTCTCCTTTCAATGTAGACTTGGAGTTGGTTACTTCCCTAGTTACAAGGCATAACTACCTCAACATACAAAGGGATCTTTTATCTTTATTTACATGACTTGTCATAAGATATAAACATGTTTTGTTTTCCAATCCTTTGTTTCATGTCTTTTCTAGACTCCTAAACTAAGTTGGCTCACACAAACACTTCAAACATACAAGATGGCCTTCTTAATGATCCGTATATCAGGTCTAAAATAGTTTTTTATAAATGGATACTGAAATTTTGAGAATGAATAAAAGTGCTTATAAAAATTTGACTATTTATTTCCCACATATAAAAAATTCTAATTCGGTGTCATTTACTAGTTCACATTCATTTTTAGTATTATATCCATTTATTTGCAACTGAATTAAACAAAATAGTGAATAAAATGAAATGAAATAGTGACATGAGAAGTGATAATGAAGTTCACCCATAATTTGGGCTACGTCAATTGCAATCTGATCCATTTAAAAGATGTAAATATCCATTTAAAACTTACATCAGAATGGATTTAGAAACCTGTGATACTGAAACTAATTTTGAAGGTTCTTCAAGTTTCTTCTTTGAAATCCAGGGCATTCACCTTTTATCTTTCTATGTACCTTCGGGAAATTTTTCTCCAATAAGAGTATCTATAAAACTCTTAAAAAAGGCAAAGTATTAAATAGAGTGCCTCATATATGCAGTCCTGCATAAAAATATGACTCGATATTATGCCCTCATCATGGTCTGTATTCCTGAAGACATACATATTACACAAATGGAAACATTCACTTTGCTTTCAAATGAAGGAAAACCTCTCATTATATACAAATGAAATAAAATGTCAACTTCCCCCAGGGTTGGATCTTGTATTGGTAAGAACACAGCCACACTGTTTCCCTGACCAAAAATATTAATAATAGTGGATGTTTGGCTTAAACTAGCAATTGTAATTGATAGTCATCATGCCCTCACGGCTTAATAATAGATGATCATCCTCTCCCATATGGGGCTGCATATGCCTCTTTTTATCACATCCATATTCTATCTATAAATAGCTATATCTATTGTCATGGCTACGCCTTTCAAATTAAGACATATCTATATATCCTCACGACACTACACACACATGTTTTTCAATGGCTCAAATTTGATCTACCCTTTTAATGGCCGAAAGCCATAAATAGATGTAAAAAGCGTGCTCATGCCATTCGCCTCCTATAGCATAAGGCCATGCCATTATCCAATCCTACTCTTCATGAGCTTAGCTTCCTTTATAGATGTTGGGTCCTCCTCTGTCATGTCCCCTTCTAGTTGACATCTTTTTGAGTGGATGATTAGCCTATTATGCGACCCTCGTAGGCTGATGGGATGGATAGAGGGTCTTGATGGAGCTTGGCTTGGCTTCGAGTAGCAAAATTGTTCCAGTTGGCTTTCATTTGGGCTCTTTTGGACATGTATTAAGGGAGATATTAATATATGATTGATTTAATTAAATATTAATTATTTGGTCTAATTTTAAAACCCTAATTCTAATTTAAGAAACCCTAATTCTAATTTAAGAAAATCTAATTAGGGCAAGTACACCTTTTTGAGGGTATAAGGGTTTCTCATGGAAGAGAGTTGAATTATTATGGATTATTGATTGAAAACAATTTTTGCTAAGGATTTTCTTGAGAAGACTGAGCCAAGGGTTCCAGTATTCTATCTACATTGAATAATGTGCCCTCTTTAGTGTGTGTGATTCAGAGGCTGTGAAATATCAGTTGATTTATTGCCAGGTTGAGAGATAACTTCACACAAAAGTTATCACAGGTATTTACAGGGATTTATTTAATTAGGTTTTGATTCAGATATTGCATAGATAGAGATCTTCCATATTAGATCCATATATCTTGAGATCAGGTGTTCAGCATACATGTTGTGTTATATTGTATTGGCGGTCGTATGAAGTCCGTACAGATCCCCTATTTGTTGACACACTTATGGCAGTGAATGAGGAGTGGGAGTTATTATCACTTGAGGTTAGAGAGAGGATTACTTTTGATTAGTTCATCACACAGAGGAGAGAGCATAACTGAGGTCGACATGATTAGAGACCTAGACACCAAAATAATGATCTGAAGCATGCTACGAGTAGGCTCACACTAGCACTGTTTGATGGTAGTGGCAAGGTCACAGCACAGGCCTGGGTTAGAAAGCTAGACACATTTCTCATATTGCATCCGATGGCTGAGAGAGATGCTATCAGATATGTGACTCTGCATCTTGAGGGAGTAGCTCATGATTGGTGGCACCATAGGATGGTGACACTCCATCATGATCAGATCACATCTTATCAAGAGTTTGTGGATAGGCTGGTGGAGCATTTTGATAAGAGGTATCTGGAATCCTATTTCAGGGAGTTGGCTTAGTTGCACCAGAGTGGCAGTCTAGAGTCTTACATTGGTGACTTCTAGAAGTTATCAATTATGGTTCCTGACATTTCAGAGAGGCAACTTGTAGTGCTCTTCATGGAGGGATTGACAGAACCATTGAGAGGTTGGATCAAAGGCTTTGATCCTCCTTCATTATAGGTAGCTATGAAGAAGGCATGAAGTATGGAGATGGCAGCCCCATCCAATAAATTTAACTCCAAAGGTACTTCTTCATTCAGGGACAATAAGGGATTCAACCAAAATAGAGAAAGACCAGGTTTTAACATAGATAAATTAGGTGTTAAGAATGATTCAAAGGCCAACCCAGGAGCACCACCTTTGGATAGAGAGGCTCTTAATGATCTATGTAGGAAGAAGCTTTGTTTCTACTACAAAGGTCCATATGATGCCAATCACGATTGTCCTTTGAGGCCTAAGGGCAAGGCAAATCGAGTGATGTGGGCTTATTATGAGGATGTGGAATCAGAAGATTTCAAACATTAGGAGAGTTATGAGGAGCCAGAGGCTGAGGCTTCAGAACCTAAGGTAGAGGCAGAGTCAGAGCTCCAGATTTAGGAGGCATGCCTATCTAGCATCCAACAAGAGGGCTCATTTAGACTCCATGGAGTTTTGGCAGGATAGAGGGTCATCACCCTTCTTGACATAGGAGCCACACATAATTTTATTGATACTAGATTTGTGGAGAAGCGTGGACTCACCACCAAAGATTTTGAGGGCATTAGAGTTAAGGTGGCCGACGGTTACACCCTTAGGTGTGAGTGAATGATTAGAGATATCCCATTGCGCTTGAACAACTATGAGTTCAAGGCTGATTATTATGTGGTGAACATGGGGGATATAGATTTGGTCTTGGGCATGAAGTGGCTTCATTCCCTTGAGGTAGTCACTCTTCATGTTAATGACATGGAGATCTATTTTGATGTTGATGGGAAGACACACATTCTTAAGGCAATATGGGACGACAACATCAAAACTATTTCTTTTCATCAGATTGAGAGGCTCATGCGACACGACATGGTAGAGTGGACTGTTGAGTGTACATTGGCACCAATATAGGAGGGATAGTAGAAGACTGAGTATCATCCTGACATTCAGTAGTTGAGAGTCAAGCATGATAAGGTATTTAGTGATATTCCACCAGGGAGACCTCCAGACAGGGGCATTGAGCACATTATTGAGCTTGAGGAGGGTGTGAAGCCCATTATGATTACTCCTTATTGACATCCTAAGTGGTTGAAGGATGAGATCAAAAAAAAATTAAGGAGTTACTTGCTATGTGTCACATTCGGCCTAGCAAATCACCATTCACTTCTTCAGTTGTTCTGGTGAAAAAGAAAGATGGCACCCTACGCATGTGCATTGACTACAGAGCCTTGAATAAGAGAACTATTAGGAACAGGTATCCAATACCTCATATTGATGAACTTAATAATGAGCTCCATGGTGCACACTACTTCACGAAGATAGACTTAAGGTCAGGATATCATCAGATCAGGGTTTGTGAGTAGGACATTGAGAAGACAACTTTCCATTGCCATTGTAGACACTATGAGTTTGTAGTGATGCCATTTGGGCTCACTAATGCACCAATGACATTTCAGTCTACCATGAATAGAGTCTTCCATTCACTACTGAGGAGGTTTGTACTTGTTTTTTTGTGACATTCTTATATACAGCAAGACTTGGAAGGAGCATTTGGCTCATCTGGAGACTGTACTCAGCATTTTGGAGAGAGAGTCCTTGTACACCAAGGAGTCCAAATGTGATTTGGGGATGACCAAATTGTTTTACTTGGGTCATATTATCAGTGCAGGGGGAGTGCGGATGGATCCTAAGAAGATCCATGCTATCATAGACTAGCCTATTCTAGTAAACCTTACACAGCTATGGGGATTTCTAGGTTTGTGTGGGTTTTATCATAGATTCATGAATGGTTATTCACAGCAGCCCCTATGACAGATTTGACAAAAAAGGGTGCTTTTAGTTAGACACCTAATTCACAGGACTGTTTCATCAGGTTTAAGGAGTTGATAACTACGTGCCCAGTTTTGGCACTACCTAATTTTTTGAAGCCTTTTGAGCTTCAGTGCGATGCTTTAGGGGAGGGCATTGGAGCAGTACTTATGCAGGACAAGCACCCCATAGTATATGAGAGTTGTAAGCTCAGGGGGCTAGAGAGACTTTACAGCATTTATGATAAGGAGATACTTGCTATCATGCATGCCTTGGCAAAATTTAGGCAATATCTCGTAGGCAGCACATTTTGCATCAAAATGGACCACAACAGTTTGAGACATTTCTTGGGGAAGTGAGATCTCAATGACCATCAGCAGAAGTGGGTGAGCAAATTATAGGCATATGACTTTGACATCTCTTTCATTAAGGGCACCCAAAATGTAGTGGCTGATGCCCTTTCACGTCAGTCATATTTGAGTACTATGGTCCACATTACAGAGGATTAGAGACATATGATTGTGGCAGAGTATGCCAAGGAACATGGGCATCTAGCATTGTTGAGGGATCGACGGTTGACACCAGATATAATCTTGTGAATGACTTGATCATTTACAAGAACAGGGTTTATTTGATCCCAGGATCTGTGGTGAAGAACATTCTCATGTGATCCTTTCATGATGTACCTACTGTAGGACATCTCAGGTATTTACAGACCTATAGACAAATTAGGGAGAGATTCACATGGAAAGGACTCAAGGCAGATGTTCTTTAGTATGTGCGTGAGTGCCCTATTTATTAGTAGAACAAGCAAGAGAACACGTACCCAGCAGGATTGTTGCGGCCACTTCCAATTCTTGACAGGAAGTGGGAGTGTTTGTCGATGGATTTCATTATGGGCTTACCTAGAGCCCAAGGATGAGATTGCATATATGTAGTCATGGATCGGTTAACGAAGTATGCCCACTTCTTTTCAATTACCACCACATACATAGCTACACAGGTAGCAGAGGTTTTCTTTTGAGAGGTATTCCAATTGCATGGGTTGCCTCAGAGCATAGTGAGCGATAGGGATAGTTGGTTCTTGAGTCACTTCTGGTAGGAGGTGTTTAGACTCTATGGAACTGAGCTTATACCAAGCACTAGTTACCACCCACAGACTGATGGATAGACAGAGATAGTGAATAAATGGGTGGAAGGCTACCTCAGGAACTACATTGTAGGGAAGCAAAAGGCATGGGTCAAGTGGATTCATTTGTGTGAGTATTGATATAACACAACTTTCCACATCACCATACAGATGTCCCCTTTTATGGTGTTATACAGATATGAGGCACCAAGTTTTCTAGATTTGCTATTGAGCGACAATAGAGTGTTGAGTACTGGAGACTTATTGTAGGAGAGTCAAGATACTATGAGGACTCTCAAGGGGAATATTGCCAGGGCATAGAATCAGCAAAAGCAATACGTAGATTAGAGGAGGACCAAGAGATCTTTTGGTGTGGGCGACATGGTTTATCTTATGCTGCAGCCTTACCGTCAGTCTACTCTTAGGAAGAGTGCGGTAGAGAAGCTTAAGCCATGTTACTATGGTCCTTTTAGGATCCTGAGGCATGTTGGAGAGATGGCTTATGAGCTCGAGCTTCCAGCAGAGAGCAAGGTACACAATGTTTTTCATGTATCACGCCTCAAAAAGGCGTTAGGACACCGTGTGATACCTTCTATAGTTTTACCTCCCTTAGATGATGAGGGAAAGTTGATTTTAGTACCTGAGTCTATCCTAGAGTATAGAGAGAGACAGTTGTGTAGGAGGACTATCACGGAATATTTGGTAAAGTGGAGAGATTTTCTAGTGGAGGATGCGACATGGGAAAGCGAGGATATTCTACAGCATCCAAAGTTGAGATTGCTTGAGGACAAGCAATTTCAGGAGGGGCAGACTGTCATGTCCCCTTCTAGTTGACATCTTTTTGAGTGGATGATTAGCCTATTATGTGACCCTCGTAGGCTGATGGGATGGATAGAGGGTCTTGATGGAGCTTGGCTTGCCTTCGAGTAGCAAAATTGTTCCAGTTGGCTTTCGTTCGGGCTCTTTCAGACATGTATTAAGGGAGATATTAATATTTGATTGATTTAATTAAATATTAATTATTTGGTCTAATTTTAAAACCCTAATTCTAATTCAAGAAACCCTATTTCTAATTTAAGAAAATCTAATTAGGGCAAGTACACCTTTTTGATGGTATAAGGGTTTCTCATGGGAGAGAGTTGAATTATTATGGATTATTGATTGAAGACAATTTTTGCTAAGGATTTTCTTGAGAAAATTGAGCCAAGGGTTCTAGTATTATATTTACATTGAATAACGTGCCCTCTTCAGTGTGTGTAATTCAGAGGCTATGAAATATCAACTGATTTATTGCTAGGTTGAGAGATAACTTCACACAGAAGTTATCACAGGTATTTATAGGGATTTATTTAATTAGGTTTTGATTCAGATATTACATAGATAGAGATCTTCTATATTAGAGCCATATATCTTGAGAACAGGTGTTTAGCATATAGGTTGTGCTATATTTTATTGGCCGTCGTACGAAGTCTATACAGATCCATGCAAATCCATACGCATCAGTGGAAAGCGCAGAGACCGACATCTGCAGGCAGAGACCGACAGTGGTCGACATCGGCTGACCCCCCCATACCGACTTCGGTAGGTTTATGACACCAAGAAATTGACGGTGATAGTATAACCAACGTCGGCAACTGTGTTTTTGACACAACAGGCTGAGATAGACCAGATCCAGGTTTTAATTCCCAGTTTGCAGAATACTCAGGTTTTTAAGACCGTATTTTAATATTCTTTTATATGCATGATAGAGGACATCTATTGTAATCATCTGGGTGAATAAATAAGAGATTATACTGTGGTTCATTTATCTATTTGAATTTATCTCTAAAATCATATTTTTATTCATGCAAAATATCAAAAAGGGTAAAATACAAAAAAGCAATTCAATAATATTCAGTTTCAGATTTCAAGGGAAATAGGGGATATTACATCCTCCATGCCCCTTGAGAGCTGTATATTTATCTTACCAAGGTCAAAATGAATGCATGGTCATGGGCTTCTCCAATGGCCATCGAGCTATAAAAACAATAGATATCCTCCACGCCCAATCGAGGGCTTTCCATTTCGTCATGCAGAGGGTTCCCTTTCAATAGAGTCCTCTCGTCTATAGATCCATCTAACAGCTCTTGCCAATGATTTCTTTTTAATCTTTTAAGTCTTGGCATGTTGTTTTGCCAAATAGGAATTAATATCCCATATTGTCTAGAAAATGGATAATAGAGGCTTTGAATATCCTTTGTTAAAATAAATCATAACTACTCGAAGGCATGTATGATGAGCTAGGTTTGTTCGCAATGCACTGTCAAATACACAACTTGATTTAGAACTTGAGTTGGGTTGGCATGCGAGTTGAGATGCTATGCGAGTTGGGGTACTAGGTGAGTTAGTATGCTAGGCGAGTTAGATTTCACTATCGAGTTGGGTTAAATAATGAGTTGGGTTGACATGTCGAGTTTGGTTGCACTGTTGAGTTGGGTTGAATGGCGAGTTGGGTTGCATCAAATAGTCTTCCAGATCAAACCTCCCCATAAAGAGGCTTTTGTCCTCAAAAGTACCAAGAATCCAACTAAACTTGTTACATGGATTTTTGCATCACACCAACAAACAGAACTCTATAAAAATTTAAATGTCCAACTATAATTGCAACCTATATATAAAAAGTAAAACTAAACTCCTTATTCATTATGCTAATGACTTGTTACCCAAAAGTCATACTCTGGTGGCTTCTCTCAACCCCCTGATCCAAAACTCAGAAGTTTTGCTTGAAAGATATTTCAAGAACATGAAAATAACATAGTAATAATGATTTCTCTGAGAAGAGATGTTTTATTATTCAAGATTGCAAATACAAATATATGCTTATCTCTGGGAAGAGATATCTAATTTTTTTTCAAGTTACATCTTCATTTATACATATTTTGAAGGTAGGAGGAGGATGTGGAAGGTCACCAATATTGAGGGAGATTAAGTGGTTTGACTTCCATGATTCAAAACAATATAAAATTTGAGAAATTACTATTTTTAGAAACTTACTATTTTTAGACTGCACTACTAAAATTAAAATTTGAGGCACTTCTATTGAGTTTTTGGAGGTCAAAACCCACCAAGCAAATATTAGTCCCATCTCACCATATTCTCCTCATTCTTAGCTTTCCAATGATTCAAACAGAGAGTCAACCAGAGCTATGGTGCAAAGTTATGGCTCCCAAAAGTTCTGTCATCAATTGGAGTAGAACCGTCACTTAAATTATTGCCCAAATCATTCCTCTCCTTAGTTGTGTCTTAATTTGATTCTCTATGAGCCACTCACCTTGGTGGCTAAGCTGGCCCTTTTTGACCACCCGATAAAGCAAAATAGAGCCTCCTCTTGTTGTCTTCATCCAGGTGTCCATAATTTAATCCTCTTCTACTGGAGCAAAACTCTACAGATTAAGCTCATCAATGTTTAGTTGTTCTACTATGATTGAAGTGTCTAACAGAGGTAGATGGTATGGTTTGAGGAGATCCACATTGAATATTAGATGTAGACCAAGGTGGGCTAGTCACATCAGGCCAAACTCTTCACCTTGTGGTAGCTTGATTATCCTAGCACCAAAGAAAGATGAAACATGGAAGATTTGCATTAACTATCGAGCCCTGAATAAAATCACTATAAAGAATCACTACCCCCTCCCCAATATTGATGACCTACTGGACCAACTCCATGGTGTGAAGTTCACCAAAATTTATCTCAAATCTGGCTATCACTAAATTCCCATTGATCCCATAGATATTTGAAAGACTGTATTCAAATCTAAGAAGGGGCTCTTTGAATAGTTGGTTATGCCTTTTGGCTTGACTAATGCACATGCAACTTTCATGAGGATGATGGATGACATCCTACGACCCTTCACCAACTCATTCATGGTTGTCCACCTGGATGACATACTCATCTATAGCAGAACATGGGAGGAACATCTACAATATATTCATATGGTGCTTTAAACTCTTCGGAAGCACAAGTTGTAGGCAAATCTTGACAAGTGCACATTCGAGATTAAAACAATTTAGTACCCGGGGTACGTTGTGAATGAGAAAGGGGTCCAAGTTGATCCAGAGAAGATTTGGGTTACATCTTCATTTATACATATTTTGAAGGTAGGAGGAGGATGTGGAAGGTCACCAATCTTGAGAGAGATTAAGTGGTTCAACTTCCATGATTCACAACAATACAAAATTCAAGAAATTGTTATTTTTAGAAACTTACTATTTTTTGACTACACTACTAAAATTAAAATTTGAGGCACTTTTATTAGATTTTTGGAGGCCAAAACCCACCAAGCAAAACTCGATCACATTTCATCACATTCTCCTCATTCTTATCTTTCTAATGGTTCATACATGGAGTCAATCGTAGCTATGGTGCAAAAGTTATGGCTCTCGAAAGTTTCATCATCAATTGGGGTAGAACTGTCACCCAAATTATCTGCTGAATTGTTTCCCAGATCACCCATACACTACATAATGGTTAAGGTACTCTCCTTATTATCACACAAGATAAAAATCATTATGTTACATACACCTAAGGATTCACAAACAAACTTCACATATGTATACTTACATTTTATAAATGTTGCCCATCTATGGGTCTTTTGAAAGTACATTTGCATGACATGACTGTGAAACATACATGTGTGTACAAATAGTTTTTAATACAAACATTACCCATTTTACAATGGGAATTAGATGTAAACAATGTCAAATATAAAAACATATAATATATTTTGTCTATCCTAAGGTGACTAATGGAAAATACATATTACCTGAGAGTAATCAAGGGAACTGTAAACAACTTAAGTAACTGTTGTGTACCTCGAATCTTTCCTTGTACCTATTAAACTCCAATGTTATCTTAGAGAATTTTTATAATAAGATATTATTTAAAAATTCATAAATCTGCAAGTAACTATAAGCAAACATCATTAAAAATGAGAAGAAACCAAGTATTTTAAACCTATCTCATGGTTTCCTTTACCATCTGATTGCTCCTTGATTCATACCTCCATAACTCATCCAACTGAGTTAGTTTCCAAAAATTTAATCACAATAGACAACTTGAAAAAAAATATAGCAAAATCTTCCAAACACAAGGGTTATAGAATTCCTTCCTAGATCTGTTTAGGAATTCCCAGAATAAAATGTTTGAAGTAAAAGATAAGCATACTAAAAAATATCATAGTCATGCTTATCAACTATTCAAATAAACCATTAAACACTAAGGGTTGTTCCTTGTTTATGGTTTCCTCAAATGAATAGTAGTGGTCTCATCTTTTCAACTCTATCTTATAAGAGTTAAATGTCCCATTTTTCATTTCCAAAAGGCTTTCAAAATAATTTCATATAAAGGTATCTTTTACTTTCAAATAAATCTACACAGAGGTTATCTACATTTAAACCAAAATCATGAAAATATAGTCACATTGAAAATAGCTCATACCTCTTTGAGAATTATAAAGTGCATCTATTGAGTACTAGCTAGCATATCTAAAACAACTTCCTGTTTGCATCCTGCAACTCTTAACAAAGCTGTGAAACATACCAAATCATGAACCAGATAAAACTCAAAACTTAAAGTGCAAAAACTTATACAATATTGAACATTGATTTTTTACCATTTCCATATCTTCCCATGGAATTGGTCTTTTCACTTGTTCCTATCATCAAGAATGTAGGCATTCATAATATAATTAATAATCTAAAATAATAAAGCTGCACTACTGGCTAGCTAGACCAAAATGTTGTGTCAAAATCAATATAAAATCAGATCATAATCATACCTCAATCTGCCCTCTGTGTAAGACTAATAATTGAACTACCACTGTTTCCTCTTAGATGTTCATCATTTAAAGTGCCTTACATTTTAACTGAATGCTTTCCAAGAAATAAATGTTGATACTTTCACTGTTGGGGATCAACCAACAATGGATTACACTTATGAAAGCAATCAATGCGGAAATAAATCAGATAGATAAGTAACTGAAATGATAAATAGCACAGAACAAGATATACAAGAAAACACCCTGAAAACTTGTATTAAAAACTCTTTACAATAGGAATACAAATGAAGAACTTTGTTCTTCCACACCTCTCTCAGATGCACACAAGATCTCTCACTAGATCTCTATTCCTCAAGAGCTCTCTCTAAAGTACAGTCCTTCAAACATTCACAATGTTCTACTAGTACTCAATTACACTCTCATACACTTCATCATCTTCCATAGCTTAGAAGATCTCTCCTACATATAGAAATAGGAAACTTAAGCATGCTCTTACAACAAACAGTTAAGCCTCTTCAACAAGGGCTCTAAAAATAACATTGCTAACAATAGAGACGCGAGCATGAGTCTACAACTCAAACTCATCATGCAAACACTCGCTTCTGTCCTCGGAAATAGCTTTCTGGACACGCAGGTAACCGACGTCGGTTCCTGTCTGTTCGCCTGTGACCGTCGCCGGCCGACCATACTGCCGACGTCGGCGCCTCTGAACTGCAACTGACCGACGTCGATCGCTCCTGACCGACGCCGGCGTCTGTGTAGACCCGAACCTGTTTGTCTATGCTCCTTGGTGAAGCTTTTAGCTCCACATACCTAACAATCTCCCACTTGGAGATAAACCAGCTGCACCAATACCTGTACAGCAAGATCTTCTAGCTCCTCCATCTTCAACTCAATCGTGAAGACCAACAGAAGTTGAATGAAGATTCAACTTCTCCTTAGTAACCGGCTTTGTTAGCATATCCGCAGGATTCATGTCTGTATGGATCTTCTCCAGCTTCAACTCACCATCTTCCAATACCTGCCGTATGAAGTGGTACCTTAGCTGTATGTGTTTGGTTCTAGAATGAAAAGCTGAGTTCTTAGCCAAATGGATTGCGCTTTGACTGTCACTATGCAATCTGCAACTCCCATGCTCCCTTCCAAGCTCTTCCATGAACCGTGTCATCCATATCATTTCCTTGCTAGCTTCTGTAGCTGTAATATATTCTGCTTCTGTAGTTGACAAGGCTACAACCGTCTGCAACTTAGAAATCCAACTAACTGCCGTTCCACCTACAGTAAAAACATAACCTGTAGTGCTCCTCCTGCCATCCAAATCCCCTGCCATATCTGAATCTACATAGCCATGTAGAGATGTATCTGAACCTCCATAGCATAAGTGTCTGCTGCTGGTTCCTCTCAGATATCTAAGGATCCATTGTACTGCTTTCCAATGTTCCTTTCCTGGATTGGCCATATACCTGCTTACTACTCCCACTGCTTGGGCAATATCTGGTCTAGTACACACCATTGCATACATCAAACTTCCTACTGCGGAAGAATATGGAACCTTGTTCATGTACTCTACCTCATCATGTGAATTGGGACATTGTTCTTTACTTAACTTGAAATGTCCTGCCAAAGGTGTGCTTACCGGTTTCGCATCCTGCATGTTGAACCGTTTCAACACCTTGTCCACATAATCTTCTTGAGACAATATCAACCTGTGATTTTCTCTGTCTCTCTTGATGCTCATGCCAAGGATTTTCTTAGCTGCTCCCAAATCCTTCATGGCAAACGTTTGAGCTAACTTCTCCTTAAGCTCTGAGATGTCCTGCATGTGAGACCCTGCAACCAGCATGTCATCTACATACAACAATAGAATAATGTATCTACCATTATCGAATCTCTTAAAGTATACACAATGGTCTGATTGACACCTACTGAAACCATGCTCAGTCATAAACCTGTCAAATTTCAAGTACCATTGCCTTGGAGCTTGCTTGAGGCCATACAAGCTTTTCTTTAACCTGCACACTAGTTTCTCCTTACCCTTGACCTCAAAACCTTCTGGCTGTTCCATGTAAATTTCTTCATCTAAATCTCCATGAAGAAATGCTGTTTTAACATCTAGCTGCTCGAGATGCAAATCCTCAAAAGCAACCAAAGACAGTACAACCCTTATAGAAGTCATCTTAACAACTGGAGAAAAATTTTTGCCAAAGTCAATACCTGGCTTTTGTGCAAACCCTTTTACAACCAATCTGGCCTTGTATCTCATCTGACCATCCTCACCTTCCTTCAACCTGTAAGTCCACCTGTTCTTCAGTGTTCTCTTACCAGCCGTCAATTCAACCAAATCCCATGTTTGGTTCTCTCTTAAGGACTCCATCTCCTCAACCATGCCATGCTCCCACTTACTCCTGGACTCCACCTGTAAAGCTTCTTCAAAACTTTCTGGTTCTCCACCATCGGTTAGCAATAAATAATATAAAGAAGGAGAGTATCTAATTGGAGGCTTACTTACCCTTTCAGACCTCCTGATTGGTGTCTTGGACTCGTTTTCAACAATCTGTCCACCCAAATTTTCTGACAGTGACCGACCTCGGCCACCTGTAGACCTGTTACTGGCCGACGCCGGTTCTTCCTGGCCGACGCCGGTGCCTGGTCTGCCGACGTCGGTCTCTGTATGACCGACATCGGTTTCTGTATTGCCGACGCCGGTTCCAAACCTGCCGACGTCGGTCTCTGTGTTTTCTTGTAAGTGATTATTTCTTTTTCCTGCGAGCTCATTTTGGACCATAACTTCGTCCAACTCATTATTGCTCTGCCCAGCTTGATCTAGCTTCCTTGTCTGATCACTGTACATCACTCTTTCGTTGAAAACAACATCACGGCTCCTGATTACCTTGTTAGTTCCTAGATTCCAAAATCTGAAACCAAAATCATCTGAGCCATAGCCTATAAACGTGCACCTCATAGACTTAGCATCTAGCTTCTTTCTATTTTCCTTATCTATGTGCACAAAGGCTTCACAACCAAAAACTTTGAGATATGAAAGATCAACCTTTTTACCTGTCCATGCCTCTTCTGGAATTCCACCATCCAGAGCTGTAGAGGGTCCTCTGTTGATCAGGTACACTGCGGTGTCAACTGCTTCTGCCCAAAACTCTAAGGGCAACCCTGCATGCAATCTCATACATCTTGCACGCTCCATAATAGTCCTGTTCATCCTTTCAGCAATACCATTCTGCTGAGGTGTCCTTGGAACCGTCCTTTGCCTTCGGATCCCATTCATGTAACAATACAATTTGAACTTAAGACTGCAGAACTCACCACCATTATCGGATCTCAAGCACTTTAATCTTTTGCCTGTTTCATTCTCAACCATGGCTTTCCATATCTTAAAGGTCTCAAAAACATCAGATTTCTTTTTAATACAGTAGATCCATACCTTTCTTGTGGCGTCATCTATGAATGTAACATAGTACTGTGATCCGCCAATAGAGGCTACATGAGCCGGTCCCCACACGTCTGTGTGAACAAGCTGCAACTTCTGCCTTTTCTTAGTAGACCCAGTCTTTAGAAAACTAACCCTTTTCTGTTTTCCAAACACACAATGCTCACAAAATTCTAGATCCATACTTTTCAAATCTGAAAGCATACCTTTAGACTTAAGGATAGACATCCCCTTCTCACTCATGTGGCCAAGCCTTGAGTGCCACAATTTAGCATCCACATCTGAAGTAGATAAAACTGAAGGAGATTTGTTAGTAATACAATTACACAAATAGAGAGTACCTTCTCTCTTACCTCTGGCCATAACAAGTGCACCCTTGGTCACTTTCCAAGAATCTGCTGTGAGAGTTACTGTACAACCCTCATCACCAAGCTTACCTGCAGAAATCAG
>JARHVA010003012.1:1840000-1910000 GCA_037957365.1 Torreya grandis | reverse complement strand
CCAAAACCTACTAAATATCTCTATTACATAGCTTAATGCTACGATAGTCTAGGAATCTCATAGTTCTAACTGGATTTTTTCCTTTTTTTTGACTTGTATATGAGTCCAATACAAAACATGAGATGGATCATGTATATACTTTGTCAATAATTTAACATGAAAAACATCATAGTTTCTTAAAAGAGAAGGAAGAAGTGTCAGCCGTTAAGCAACAGGGTTAATATTTTACACTATGTTGAAAGGCCCGACAAAATGTGGTGCTAACTTAGAAGCCTTGCCCAATTTAAAAAGAACTTTTATGTGGTCTAATGCATAGTAAAACCTTGTCCTCCATGTTGAATTCACTCAAAGTTATATTAATATCTACATAGCTCTTTTACCTGTCATAAGTTATTTTTAAATTCTGCATTATTAGTGTTGGCAAGTGTGTAGTGAAAGGATGATGTCATGTGTTCATTGATGTTAGAAGAGCATAAGGTACTAAGTGAATTAATGACAAGGAATTTATGTTTGATAGCTTGGAGAGTATATGGCACATGTGTATATTAGTAAGGACAAAGATGAGGCTGTGAGGCATCCATAGATTTATTGGTAAAATTCTAGTACTTCATAGTGAATATTAGAGAGAGAATGATCCGGGCAACAATTCAGGCAACAATTTGGGTGACAGGTCCACCCCAATTGATGACAGAACTTTTGAGAGCCATAACTTTTGCACTGTAGCTCTAATTGACTCACCGTTTGAACCGTTGGAAAGCTAATAATGAGGGGAACATCTTGAGATGGAATGAGATTTTCTCAATGAATTTTGACCCTTGTAAACCCAATGGAAGTGCCCTAAATTTCAATTTTAGTAGTGCAGTCTAAAAATAGTAAGTTTCTAAAAATAGTAATTCCTCGAATTTTGTATTGTTGTAAATCATGGAATTCAAACCACTCAATCTCCCTCGATATTGGTGACCTTCCACATCCTCCTCCCCCCTTCAAAACATGTATAAATTAAGATGTAACTTGAAAGGGAAATTAGACATCTCTTCTCAAAGATAAGCATATGTTTGGGTCTACAAATTTTTATCAATAAGACATCTCTTCTCAGAGATAACATTATCTGTATTGTCTTGTTTTATTTTATTTGAATTATCTTTCAATCAAAGCTTTTGAGTTTTGGATCAGAGAAACATGCATCTTCTAGCTTAAGAGAATCTAGATTGTCACTACATGACATGGAGATAAGTATAACTCAATAAGTTTGTGTATTTATTGAAGATACTCAGAGAGTCAACACTAGTCAAAGGTGTTCATGGTGATATTGTCTTTAGTGCCAAGAAGGTACCTTGAAGGTTTGGAGTTTTGAAGTGTTTCCTAGATCAAGTTATAAGCCTCCAAAGTTGTTTCTATAGACTATGATGTACCAAAGACCATTGAGTTTAACTGAATTTAAATCTAAGTTTAGCTAGTCAAGATAGATCTAACATTAAGCATCAATCATGCAGATTATGATCTAATGGAAAGCATGAATTCAATATGTCAAAGGATCCTGAGATTGAATGTGATGGTGACATGTGTCTCAATCATGGTATTATGATAGTAGATCAATAGCATGTAGGTGATCATGTATATATAAATCACTGGTGAAAATGGAATTCAATAAGTCAACAAACATAAAAGGCATGTAGGACTGCCAAGAGGCATAAGAGCAGAGTCTGACAATAGGGTTCTAGAAGGCACGTGGAGTTGCTAAGTGTCACAATTTTAGAATCTCATATCAAGGATCAATGGCTAGAATTACAAGTTAAATACAAGATAATTTTGAGAAGATCAATGGAGTGTATTTTATCTATTTTTAGGAGGCATGAGATGAATACATGTGTTTGTAATTTTTTATTACATAGTGACTGTTAGAATTTGAATATTCAAATTTGTGAAGAAAAACCAGTGCTCATTGTTATGATTATATCTTTTGATGTAAGAAGAATTTACTGATGGAGTAAAAATCCAAGTCATAAAGGACTTCAAGATGAATCTATAAAAAATAGTTAAAAGGTTTGATTATTTGTATAGTTTTAGCTATTAAACTTCAAAGTTGAATGTGGGTTTGACCATCTTTTGCAAGTGACCCAAGAAGGATGTTTGATTTTGTTTTAATAGTATTAGATGTTTCAAAGTGACTTAACTATTAGAGAGTGGTGTAAACTCTATGAGGACCATATGTATGAATTTTGGAGGTATGACCAATCCATATTCAATATAAACAAATTCTTAGAAGTTGATTATTTGTTCATTCATGGTGTTTTTGTGTACAAGACTATTATTTGTTTAGATTGAGCATATGCGTAAGAGTGTAGAGATGACTGTAATCACTTGAAGGTGTCTTAAAGGTCATGTGGAGTGGATCTATGCATATGAAATTGGTTTTGTGTTTTGAATTTTCTTAGTGAAGTGATAAAAGGGTGAATAGGTCTCCATGAGACCTATAAGGGTGTAGTCATATAAAATGTCAAAATTGATAGCTTGAGTGTGGATTGTGACACCCAAACCATAGGTCCCTCTTGCATGCTTTTATGACCCTTATAAACTCTTTTTTTTCCTTTTCTCAGTCATCCATAGACTTTTGAGACATGATTCCATCTCAGCCAGACCCCATTTTACATGTTTATTCCATCCCCCAGGTCTTGAGCTTGTAGGATAGGAGCATTGGGATTAGACTATAGCATTGGACCCTAGGGTGTCCCATTTCTAGTACTCCTATCTAATCACATTTTGAGCCCAAATAATCATTTTCTCCCAATTATTAGTCATTGTGTTGGCCTAATATGAATACATTTAACCCATGACCACCAGATCTCTATAAAAGCCCATTCAAAGTTCATTCAAAAGGGGTTGGAAAATATTATAAAAGTAAGCAAGAATTAAAGAAAGAACATTTAAAGAAAATTTTCTTATTCCCTGCATACAACCATCTGATATAGCTATCAGCATATCCAAATCCTCACATCAATCCCTAGCCACCTCAAGCATAGCAGTTTAGAATTTTTGGATCCACATAACACTATTTCACAAAGCACATTAAGTGGGAGAACTACATATGACTTGATCCCTCTTCACAGTATTGATATATAGGTAGCATGCCCACATTAGGGGTGTGGATACATGTTTAGTGTATCATAGACACACTAACCCCCACTCTTTCTTAAGTTTCATCAATCACAATGAAGGTCTAAGGTTTTAAGATTAAATCAACTCTACAAGGAGCTCCATTGACATTTAGGACTTGAAATTTCATAGGTGAACTCACATAAGGGCAACAAACAAAACCCATAAAACTTAGATCTTTGTGACTAATTTAGACAATAGAAATAGGACCAAGACTATAGTACCAGACCCTAAAATGTCTTATTTTTGGCACTCCTATCTTTTCAATGAATGAAATCTAGATACATGTTCATGATAGTGTCCCAGTCTTGCATAGCTGCTATTAACTTTTGTCTAAACCATATCAGCCCAATTTTAAGATAAGTTACATTTATCCTCTTTCATTACTATTTTTAGAAAGATACAAAGGTCAAATAAATTATACAAATTAATACTCTATTTATCTAAATATTATTTACTGATTTAGTCACTCAGACCTTTAACTAAATTAGGAATAATACTCCAATAGTCTCAAAAATGTTAAATCATTTGGTGAGCTCGACTTACTTTGTTTACGCATACAAACCTTAGAAACCTTAGGAAAAATTCCTTCTTAATTTTTCCAATATTTTTTTTATTTTTTCCCTATATATTTAAATCAAATATTTATTTTAATTTTTAAAATTCAATAGTAATTTTTAAAAAATATTTTTTTTTCAAAACCCTAGTTGCATATACTAGGTTCTTATAAATCAAAATTTTTCCAATAATTTTTTTATTTTAACACCTACATTTTTAAATCAAAAATTTACATTTTATTTTAAAATTCCATATTAATTTTAACAAATTATTATTTTCCAAAACCCTAGTTACATATACTATGTCCCATTGCTTTTGAAGTATCACCTTACATGTTTGTGAGATTCATATCCTTTTTATGCATATTCTAGTTCCTTTTTTAGATTATATTTTTTTAATATTTTCTTCCATTATTCAAGTTATTTTCCTTATGCCACCTAAGCTCCTTACATCTCTTCCTTTGAAATGAAGTGCAAGACTTAGTGGCAACCCTCCTGAACTCACCTAGATTCCTTCAACCCGGCCATATACCATGATAAACAACCGACTCAGGTTCCTATTATAGATCCCACACATCCAAATTACACCAATTTCCATTAGTATAATTTTGACAATGATAAATATGAGAATAACAATGATGATATAAACATCGATGTTCATGACCCACCACATTAGAATCTTGATCCACTTCCACCTATTATTGATAACAAAGTGGTCCTCAAAAAATATTTGATCCTAAAATTTTTTTGAGAAAGAATCAGGGAACAACCTCAAGATCATACACTTATCTTACAATCTATTATGAAAATTAAAAAGGCTAAACAAGTTGAGTCTTCTATTCTTTCAGAGCATCTAGTTATCAATGATACTATTGGGGTAACTATGTCTCAACAACCTCATATAGTAGTCCAACCTTCCTTTGAGGCACCACCAGTTACAACTAGTACATCTTTGTCTCATGATGTGGTAGTCCTTATGCAAGAGATAAAATCTCTTAAATCCAAGCTGATACACCCTAAACAAGGTGCCTCTAGACCTGCACAGGTCTTGGATTCTTTTGCTCTACTTCATACACCATTGGTATGTCATATTACTTCTACACCCTTGCCATTAGGTTTTTTTCAACCCAAGCCAAGCTCATTCTATATGATGGCAAGGGTGATCCGGAGTCACACTTGAGAGTTTTTCATGTAGCATGGTTGGACTATGTGCCAAATTACTAGCTACTAACCAAGTTATTTCCATACAGTCTAAAGGATATGAATTATAATGGTTCTATAGTCTACCAAATCAATCGATCAATGCATTTAATCCTTTAGCTGACATGCCCCTATCTCATTTTAGCATTAACATTAGTGATAAGGTTTCCTATGCCCAAGTTGCACAATAGAAACAAAGGTCAAATGAGCATCTCACAGATTATGTTGTTTGATATAAGACAATCTTGGCTAAGATGACTAGCCCCAAGGCTGATCAAGAGTTACAAGATCTCTTCAAACATAATCTTCTACTAGAATTGCATGAATCAATAATATTCAAAAGATTCTCTTTCTTTACTGAGTTATGTCATACACTTAAAGAAATGGAAGTCAAACTAATTTTAATGGGAAAACTCAAGTACACAAGTGTATCAAAAACAATAAACAAAAGTAATAACAAGTCTCATACAAAGTTAATCTCAATGATAACAAAATTCAAAATAAACCTATAGTCAATGCAACTTTAGATCCCCCTCAATGAGTGGTTTTATCAACACTTTCTCGATGAACTTTCACCAATCTACCGGTATCTCCAGCCAAAGTTTTATAATAGCTATTGGAATGTGATATCATATCTCTCCCTCATATTTGAGAAATTGATCCAACAAAGCCTCTTCCATGGGGATATGATTAAAATACTTTTTGTAATTTTCATAGGGCACTAGACCACACAACAAGTAGATGCGTAAGTTTGAAACGTAAGATATAGGACTTGATATATGGCAATGTTATTGATATTGTCACTCTAGTTGAGCCTCCCTAGGCAAATCAAACACAAGATAAAGCTTTGAAAATCTTATTAAATCCTTTCCGATATTATTCTAAACAAGAGATAAGGGATACATCAAGTGTTCACCATGCATATCACACACATCCTCCACCACCTAAATATCAGGCACCTTCAATTGAGACATATCTTTTGAGAAACATGATCAATGTATATAATTCCAAAGTTCTAGTTAGACTTTCCATCTCCTTCTCAGAGAAGGAGATAGTTGAGGATGATTTGGATTACTATGCACTCTTTATCAGAGCTTACATTCATAATCATCCTATTCATAGTGTTCTCATAGACAATAGATCCAGTGTGAACATATGTACTATGGCATTATTGTAATATTTGGGATATTCAAATTAGGATATTACCCTAATAGACATAGTTATTAGTGGATTCAATGGGCACATATAGATGTTATTGGGTGAGATTTTACTTCCTCTATGAGTTGGCCCAATGCATATGGCCACACCATTTACTATTGTTCTTAGTGCAGGATTTTTTGATATGTTACTTGGTTGACCATGGAATCAAAAACTTTGAGTAGTACCTTATATAACTCACAGATGCATTGTATAAGGTTGTTATAGTTGGTGGAGTTACATATGAGTTACCACTCCCCACCTCAGAGCCATCTTCTACTTTGTAGTCACCATTTTCAACTTCTCCACCAGTTATTGTTCTTCCTTCAATTCAGATTTAGACATAGTTGAGGCCTTCCCTACTAGCATAGAGAGTTCATACACTTCTACAGAGGCCTCTTTTAGAGAATCCATAATTTTAGGACTCTAGATAGATTCCATCTATATTATTCACACTTAGGGAAGTATCATTGAGGTCTTATACATGTACATATATAACACATGTTCATAGACATTCATCTATAATAAGATGGGACCCTAAGAGCCCTACATTTGCATCTACTTCTTAGATTTATAGGGGGACCCCACAACTGGTTTCCACTACATAGATTTTAGATCATTTATAGCATACATAGCTTTTAGAGCCATAGTCTTATCCCTTCCATCATGCTTCAGGGTTACGCACGATCCCTCTCATTGATACAAGACACCATGATAGGGAGTCTCCCATGAGATGCATCAGTTAGTATCATCTCTTCTTGACCTTACTTGTACATAGTTTCTTTTTGGTTGATTTTAAATAATTCAAATAACTCAAAATCCAAAAATAATATAAATAACTCAAAATCCAAAAACAATACGAAATTTCAAAAATCCAAAAACATTCAAGTAATTTAAAAACCCAACAATATTTCAATTATATGTATTATCCATGCTTTACATTTCTATTATCATTGCTAGACTTGCATTTGTTTTTCTATGTTATTGTTTGTAGATTTATTTACATTACCATTCTTTACTTGATCTTATTTGAGTGTGTGTAGTGACATCTAGATCCTTGATTGCTTTGATCTACCTATTGAGAGGGAATCCTACTTCTATATTCAAGACACACATCGATATATCTACCGACCAAGGGCATATTTTACATGACTAAACCATCCAAGTTATGTCATTACTATACTACATACTTTAGTTATTATGTTGATTTACATTACTTACTAAGCTTGCACAGATTACTCTATCGACACTCACTAGTATATAACACTTGTGTATTTCTTAGCATATACATAGTATTGTACTCTATGTCTAGCATATTTTTACTTCTTGCTTTGATTAGTTATATGCAATTGTATTTCCAATATTTACATTATTTCCTTTCTTGCTTTGCATAGCTAGATGTGATTCCATTTTCCAGTTCTTATTTATTTTATTCTTGTGTGTGCCTTAGGACATTTTCCAATGGTCTTTGCCTATACTCTTTTATGTGTTTATGTCCCTCATGCCAACCTTTCTTATTTTCAATTGTATGTGTATGTGGCATTTGATCATGCTTGTATGTCTACTTTATATTTTGAGTGACATGTACCCATGTCCCTTGTTTTCTTAGCCCCTTGGCCACTTTTATGTGCTTGTTGATTCTTTCCATGTGTGCTTGTTTAATTTTTGCTTCTCCATTGTTTTCAATGCCATGATCCACATCATGCATTATCTTACTTTCTTGGATGTAATGATAGACATCATGCTTCATCTTTCCATGATAACTAACAACTAACTTTTTAAGTTTTAATTTAACACATTGTACATGTTATTACATCACTATATCTATCTAGACATACCCCTATTGATCTAACAATCTCCAATACAAAATATGCTATATCTCGAGACATCTTTTTGATTATCATTTCTATATCATGTATTTCATAGATTAACACAATTTTAGGGATTTTTCTTCTGAGGGTAGTCATTGTAGGGTCTTCATTCCTACCCAAAAGAGGGGGATATAAACAAGGGTTTTTTCATAGAGATCAAAACTCCTATGATCAAAAAATAAATTTTTAGAACACACTCAAAATAGTATCCAAAACCCAAACTAGGCAAAATAAACCAAAAAAATAATGATAATTACATAATAATCATCAGTTTTAATAAAGGACATTAACACTAGATAGTAGGGTGTCTTAGTTTTGGCACTCCTATCCAAATAGAAAAAAATCTAAATTTTCTAGAAATAGGTAGAAAGGTAAGGTCAACTATAGTTTTTTCACATACAGATGAGTTCAGATTCAACAATTTTAGTATATTTTTTTGAGAAAATCTAGATATAGGGGGCATCATGCATGGCATAGTGGATTTCACTTCTAGTTTCAGATTGGGTAGTTGGTATAAATTCCATATTAGAATCCATGTTATAGACACCAGTGATTGTGGCAATGTGCATGACACATTTGACTTATTTTCTTTCCTAGTTTAGTATATTACCCAAGCATTTTGAGTAGTTGTGTGCCTTATTCCATCTACAAGTGGTTGGCATCATTTTGGAGTGGCTTACATACAAGTCTAACCTCCATAATCACATGTGGCTTACACATAAGCCTAATTTCTAGTTTTGAAATGGTTTTCATATAAGCCTAATCTCTTCCTTTCAAATTTGCCAAGATTGGCCTAGTTTCTAGTACATATTCAGCTACCCAAACCACATTATTAGATTATAGAGCATTCATGGGCTTTAGGATCCATCTCATATGACACATATTCATACTAGTTTCAATTTATAGCTTCACTTAGTGGGAAATGATGGATCCAAAAGACTAGCTACCCGTTGTATTCTTGAGCTGCCTACTCAGAGGGATTGGACACAGTCTAAACATTGATCAACACACACATGACCACCTAGCTTCACTTAGAGGGTGACGATGGAGCTAAAGGGATAGCCTTTGCTTTCTTGATCCACTCTCAGGGAATTGAGCACTAAGCTCCATTTGAAATATTAATTTTTGTACATCACATACCTAGCACACATCCAACATCACTCAACATCATAATAGGTTTTATATTCATTCATGTACCTAGTGAGATGTATTCATTCCTTTCTCTTCCTCTCTCTCTTACATAGCTTTGTGCATTATTATTTTAGATATAACATATCTAGTAGTAACTACTATACTATTTATTTTTGTTTGAATATTTACACTTCATGACATGATCTCTTTATGTACACCCAACATCACATAGCTTCATGAGCTTCACTCTTATAGGTAAATTTAAGTATGCTTTCTACTTTTTTACCCTAGTATTTCACTTTGCTACATCATTAGAATAACGTGGGGGTAAATGTAGTCATTTAAAATGTCGAAATTGGTAGCTTGAATGTGGCTTGTGATACCCAACCTATAGGTCCCTCTTGCATGATCTTATAACCATTTTAGACACTTTTTCTCCTATTCCCAATCATTCATAGACTTTTGAGACCTGATTCAAGCTCAATCAGACCCTATTTTCCATGCTTATTCCATCCCCCTAGATCTGAAGCCTATAAATTAAGATATTTAAGGTTGTACTATAGTGTTAGACCCTAGGGTGTCCCATTTTTATCACTCCTTTCTAATCACATTTCAAGCCCAAATGACAATTTTCTCTTGATTATTCTTCTTCATTATGTTAGCCTAGCATGAATACATTTAACCCATGACTAATAGATCTCAAAGTTCATTTATAAGGGGTTGGAAAATATTACAAAAAAAGCAAGAATATAAGAAAAACCATTGAGTCAAATTTTCCTATTCTCTACATATAGACATCCAATACAACTACCAACATATCCAAATCCTCACATCAATCCCTATCCACCTCATTCACACCTCATTTAGAATTTTTGCATCCTCATAACACTATTGCACAAATCACATCAAGTGGGATAACTACATATGGATTGGTCCCTCTTCAAAGCATTGGTTTTGTAGGTAGTGTGCCCATACAAGGGGTGTAGATACAAGTTTAGTGCATCTTACACACACTAATACCCCCATCTTTCTCAATTTTCATCAAGCATGATGAAGGTCTAGGGTTACAAAATGAAATCATCTATACAAGGAGCTCCATCAACATTTAAGACTCAAAATTTCATAAGTAGGATCACACAGGGACAACAAATAAAACCCAAAAAACTTAGATCTATATGACTGGTTTGGATAACAATGACAAGACCAAGATTATAGAATTGGACCCTAAAGTGTTATGTTTTTAGTGCTCCTATCCTTTCACCGAATGAAATCTAGATCTAGGTTCATGACACTATCCTAGTCCTTCATAGTCGATATCAACCTATATCTTATTTGTATCAAAAAAAATTTAAGATAAGTTACATTTCTCCTCTTTTATTATTATTTTTAGAAAGCTACAAAGGTCAAATAAATTATAAAAATTACTAATTTATTTATTGAAATATTATTTACTAATTTAGTCAACTCAGACCTTTAACTAAATTAGGAATAAGACTCCAATATTTCCAAAACTATTAAATCAAAGGGCTACAATGACCAATTTGAAAGGTGTAGCTACTTAAAGGTGACCTATACATGTTATGGCCAACCTATGAGGGTGGTATTAAGCTATGTATTTGTGTGATATAATCCTTATGGGTTAAGACAAGCCTAATGGCTAACCAAGAAGATAATATTCATGAAAGCTCTATAAATAGTGAAATAAAATATGATGGGTTTTAGGCTTGTGAGTGTTGAATGTTAACTATAGAGGAGGGTAAGTGTATCAAATGGATAGATTGAAGAGTAGAGTTTATTGATCATTGTGTGTATCACCTATAGGTCATAATTATGATGTCATAATAATGTTATTTTAGGTTGGAAGATTGAGGATGAGATAAGAGGTCTAGAGTGATCCAAAAGGGTGTTTGGGATGCATTAAATGTGTGTGATGACTTGAGAAAGTGTGAAGGATTGGAGAGAGGTTTTTTACATTATTTTTCATAATATTGAAAGGAAATAAAATTTATAGAGTTGTTGATATTATATGTGTTGTGTGGGTGATCAACATCTAGGACAAAATGATGCTTGTTCATGTTTATGGGTGGGTACAACATATGAAGTTGGTACTTCACCATAAGGTCTCATGTTTTTGATCATATTATAGGATAAGTAGTCAATTTGTTTCTAGGATTAAGAGTGGGTTTTATTCCCCATGAGGGTTTCCCATAAAATTCATGTGTTGTGCGCTTAATCTTATATCATCTCTCTTGTTCATTATTATGAATCACTTGTATGTTATATGAATGTTTATGGTGATTGATTAAGAGTTTTGAAAAGATTGGAATTGAAGTTGGATTATCTTGCATCATTTATTCATCCCCCTCTCAATGATTGTATAGCTAAAAATTGGTATTAGAGCCACACCTTATTTTCAAGTTTAACCACTTAAAGGTGATCCAAGGTACAATATGGCAAGTCCACATAAGCAGGGTTTCTATACAAAGAAAACACCACTATTCAATGGGTATAATTATGCTTTTTGGAGTGTAAGGATGAGGACACTCATCATGTCTCTAGGGTTTGATATTTGGCAATCTATTATGGATGATTATACTACACCAAATACTCCTCCCATTAGTGTAGTTGACAAGAAGTTGAGTGAGAAAAATTCTAAAGCTATGAATTCTATCATATATGGTCTATCCGAGGCTGAGTTCACCAAGGTGATCCATTGTAAGTCTACCAAGGAAATTTTATTTAAATTAAAGACTATCTATGAAAGAGACTCAAAGTTAAAGTTTACTAAACTATAGACATACCAAAGGCAATTTGAAGATCTCAAAATGAAGGAAAGACTGTGGCATCTTATCTTCTAAGGGTTGATGAGGTAGTTACCATGATCAGAGGTTTTAGAGAGGAGATTGAAGAGGTTACTATAGTACAGAATGTATTGAGGTCTCTTACACTCAAGTTTGAATTAAAATTATATATTATAGAAGAGAGTCATGATCTCACTCAAATTAAGTTGGATGAATTGCATGGCATCCTTACTACCTATGAGATGAAAGTGAATGTAGATAGACCTCCTAATAAGGAAGAAGCCTTCAAGGTGAGCAAGTAGATAAAATCAAATAAGAACAAGTTAAGTATTGAATACTTTGATCTTAATTAAAATAAACTTGAAGCCATGATTGTAAGGAAATTGAATGTGGGAATAGGTAAATATGAATATAATCTTATATTTAAATAATTTTCATGTAGCAAACTTGGAAGTACCCAAATAGAGGTAAGATTGAATATAAGGAAGTTTATAAGTAGTTTCATGAGGATGAGCACAATAAATCTGAGGGTCCTAGAAAGTATAAAATGCTCTTCAATAAGTAAAATGGAAAGGAGTCATACAAAGGTAGTAAGATCCTTTACCATGAAGAATATAGTAAGTCATCTACTGATAAAGATGAAAACACATCTGAAAATGATCAATCATCTCATGATGAAGACAAGGAGACATTGTTCATAGATTTTGATGATGATGAAGGTGAATTTTCTTTAAGAAGAGATTTCTTTGTAGGAGATATCTTAGAGGAAGTAGATGATAAAGTCACTCTTGATGATAAATATGTGAATACCTTGTAAGAGATGAAGCTGCTATAAGGAAAGAATATAAAGAAATCATTTGTAATCAAGTCCTATGAAGACCAAATTGGTCTCTTTGAAGAAATTTTGAGAAATGAATTCAAGGAGCATGATGATATCACTGAACAACTTAAAACTCAGGTTTATACTCTTGATGAACAGGTAAAGAGTAAAGATGAAGAATGTATCATGTATGAATTAGAGATGGAGTCTTTTCAAATGAAACTAAATCAATATATGATCAAGTTTGAAACATATCATAAGTTAGAAACAAATAGCTCTAAAATAAATGATCCCATGATGAACAAAGATGCAATTGACGATTCAAATATTAAATAAACTAAGGTAGATAATGAGGCTCAATTGGTGAATGCTATTAAAGATTGAAGATTAAGAATAAAAAGAACAAGAAGATGATGTCAAAAATCAAGGACTATGAGGAGAAATTTAGTGTGTTTGAGGTAAGAATAAATGAGGACACCAAGGAACATGAAGATACAATCAAGCATCTCAATACTCAATTGGAAATTGTCGACAAGATTAAAAACTAAAGAAAATGAATGGACTAGGTATATGATTGAAATTGAGTCCCTAAAGGTTGAGTTGGATAAGAAATATATCAAGGAAAGGTATTTTGTGAATTTTGAAGAGATTGCTAATTATATTGATAATATTCTAAGTAGTCAAATGTTTGTAAGTGATATATCTAGTCTAGGATTCAAAGAAGAACAAAAGGTTTCAAATCAAGACAAAGAGAAGGTTAACATAAATAAGAATAATCAGACCTTAAGGGTCAATAATCAATCAAGGAATGATGGTGTTATCAAATTGAAAACTAATCCTATCAGACATCCAAATGCTATGAGGTATGCAAATTTCAATGGTCATTGTTACTCTTGCAATTAATTTAGTCATAGGTCAAAATAATGTAGAATATCCTCAAGGAATGAATTTTCATGGAATAATGAGAAATAAAATGGTAATCATGAAGAACATCATCACTTAAGATAGTCAATAGGTTCACAAGGAAATAATGAAATATTGTGCTATAGGTGTCAAGGGTTTGGTCATATTGTAAGGTTTTGCAATACCCTCATTAGGAGACCAAATTACCAGTTACATGAATGGATTCATAAAACTTCAAGGAATCATAATATAGATCAGTCACAAGGTATTTACTATCCAATAAACTTCATTTGTTTCAAATGCCATGAGAAATGTCACATATCAAGGTTCTGTAGGAATGATCATAATTCTACTTCAATGAATAACAATCATAACTTGAAGAAAAGAAACCTTAGTGAATGAAGGCCTAAGAAGGTGAATGAAAAATAGGCTCAAAATGGATTTTTATTTTGATAGAATAGGAAATGAGTCAAAGTATCAAAGAGAAATCCTTATATTCCAAAATGGATAAGAAGCTCAAGTAGGACTCTCATTCAAAAATAAAAAGTGAAGTTAAGGACTCATTCAAAGTCGATCTGATGATGAGGCAAAACTGCAATTCAAGAGTATGGAGATGTGGGAGTCTCCTAAGTTTTGGGATTGTTATACTCTCATGAAAAATGGGTGTTTCTACTTGTGCTTTTTAGGTGACATATTTTATGTGTGGAAGCAAGTGTGCGTGCTCTAGGTAATGATCAAAATGTCAATCAGTACAGAGGTATGTGGAATTATTGATTGCTCTTTTAGACTAATTCTATTTTTGATATAAAATTGATGAGCTTATGTTGCCAATATTTGTGTTGATCATTAGAAGTTCATTGGTTAAGGGGGAGCAACAACTTCATAAACTTGCTCTAGTTGTTGGAGATGATTTGAAGGGGTAACTAAGTTTAGATGACCTAGGGGGAATCCCTATTAGTGTTTTGAAGATAGTTCAAGCAATTTATGGTGTTCATATATGTTTTGCATTCATAAAGTAGAGTATGATCATAGAAGAATGTAATAATTGAGCATGATTGATTGGTTTAAGGTAAGAATTGGTATGCATAGTGTGAGTGGGAGCATTTGTGAGATTCTTCAGTCATGTTGAAGATGTGGTGATATCTACTACAGATGATAATTCAAAAGGGTTGATATGATGACTTGATCAAACCTAATATTAATTGTGAAAATATGTTGAATATTCATATATGAATAAGGGGATCTTGTGAATTCTATAGGTAAATAGGTCCATTGATTATAAAATCCCAAGTTCAGATTGGTGAATGTCAAAAGGGGAGAAATTGATTCATATGCATAAAGGCATGTAAGTATATAGAGCTCCTAAAAATATATTTGAATACATGCATGATGTTAAAGAGAGCTTGGTGGTTGTTTAGTCTACTTTATCATTCATGGAAAAGAGGGAGAATGAGAAGAAGAGGTTTCCATAAATGACATATGGGGGAGATTATTAGAAACTGTGTTTTCATTGATTTCAAAGGATAATGTCATGTATGCATTGATGTCAAGAAGAGCATAAGGTACTAAGTGCATTATGACAAATAATTTTTGTTTGATATCTTGGAGAGTATATGGAATATTTGTAGATAAATAATGACAAATATTAGGTTGTGAGGAATCCATAGATGTCTTGGTGAAGTTATAGTACTTTACAGTGATTGTTGGAGAGAGAAACATGCATCTTCTAGCTTAATAGAATTTAGACCGTCACTACATGACATAGAAGTTGTATAACCTAGAAAGTTTGTGTATTTATTTAAGATACTCAAAAAGTAAACATTGATCAAAGTTTTTCATGGTGATTTTGTCTTTAGTTCCAAGAAGGTACCCTAAAGATTTGGAGTCTTGAAGTGTTTCCTAGCTCAAGTTCTAAAACTCCAAAGTTGATCTAGTAGACTGTGATGTGCCAGAGACCATCAAGTATAAATACGTTTAATTCCAAGGTAAAATAGTCAAGATAGATTTAATGGTGACCATTTAATCATGTAGATTATGATCTAATGGTGAGCATAAAGTCAATGTGTCAAAGTTTATTAAGATTGAACACAATGGTGTCATGTGTCTCAATAAAAGTATCTTGACATCAGATCAATAGCATGTAAGTGATTGTACAAATAGAGATCCATGGTGTGAATTGGATTCAATAATTCAAAAAGTGAAAAAGTCACATAGTACTTACAAGTGGCGTAAGAGTAGAGTTTGATGGTACAGTTTGTAGAAGGCACATAGGACTGCCAAGTATCATAATCATAGAAGCCCATATTAAAGATTCAACCAGTACTACAATTTAAATCGAAGAGACTTATGAGGAGATCAATGGAGTGTATTTTATGTTTTTTTAGGAGGCATGATATAGAGACATGTGTCTATATTTTTTCATTACATAATTGCTATTGGAATTTGAATATTTAAATTTGTGAAGCAAAACTAGTGCTCATTGTTATGCTTATATCTTTTAATGCAAGAAGAATTTTATGATGGAATAAAAATAAAAGTTGTAAATCAATCCAAGTCACATACATAGAAATTTTTTATAAGGTTTTTTTATCTATATAGTTTAATTTATTTAACATTAAATTTAAATGTGGGTTTGACCATCTTCTACAAGTGACCCGAGAAGGATGTTTGAGTTTGTTCTAATGGTAATGGATGTTTCAAGTTAACTTAGATATTGGAGAGTGTTACAAAGTCCATGAAGACAATTTTTATGGATTTTGGAGGTTTTAAAAATCCATATTTAGTATGAACAATTTCTTATAAGTTTACTATTTATTCATTCTTAGTATTCTTATGTACAAGAGTATTGTTTAAGTAGATTGATCATATGTAGCATAGTGTAGAGATGAATTTAATCACTTGAAGATGTCTTAAGGGTGATGTGGAGTGAAAATATGCATTAATAAGTGGTCTTGTGTTCCTAATTTGCTCAGTGAAGTGATAAAGGGGTGACTCCATGAGACCTATAAGGGCTACTAAGTCTTATTTGAAACGTGTATATGCTTAAGGGTGACCCATGGATGTTATGTCCAACCTATGGGAGTGGTATTGAGATATTTATTTATGTGATATAATCCTTAATGGTTAATGTAATTATAATGTCCAACCAAGAATATGATATTCATAAAGGCTCTATATATAGTGAAATCAAATATGATGGGTTCTAGGCTTATGAGTGATGAATGTGAATAATAGAGGAAAGTAAGTATGTCAAATGGATGGATTGAAAAGTAGATCAGATTGAGGATTGTGTTTATGACCTAAAGGTCATAATTATAATGTCATCACAATGTTATTTTAGGTTGGAATATTGAAAATGAGTGAAGAGTTCTAGTGTGATCCAAAAGGGTGATTTGGATGCATTACTTGTGTGTGATGACTTGAGAGAGTGTGAAGGAATAAAGAGAGGTGATATACATTAATTCTCCATCATATTGAAATGAAATTAGAGTTATGGATTTGTTGAAATTAGATTTGTTGTGTGGGTGCTCAACAACTAGGATAAGTTGGTGCTTGTTCATGCTTAGGGGTAGTTTCTCCTTGTGAAGTTGGTGCTTCACTAAAAGGTCTCATGTTTGTGATAATCTTATAGGAAAAGTAGTTCATGTATTTTTAGGGTTGAGAGTGGGTTTTATTCCCCATGAGGTTTCGCATAGAATTCATGTGTTGTGTGCTTGATCTTTTATCATCTTTCTTGTTCATTGTTATGAATGACTTGTATGCTCTATGAATGTTTGTGGTGATTAATTAAGAGTTTTGAAAATATTGGAATTGAAGTTGGATTATATTTAATCATTTATTCACCCCCCTCTCAGTTAATTTAACTCTAACAATTAGTTCTATTTGCCTATCATAGTTTAGTAGTAAATTAGGCCCATTAATACTCTATTTTCCAAGTTGTCCCATCCAAAAGGTGTTGTACACTTACATGCATATAAGGCTTAAAATTGAGCCATATTAATAACTAAATAATAGGAATTATTATATGAAAACTCAAATAGATGAAGATATTCCTCCCATTTCGTTTATTGATCCATTACAGACATGTACAACATATCTTCAACCACTTGGTTTAGCTATTCTAATTGCCTATTTGTTTATGGATGATATGAAGAGCTAAAATTTAGATTTATTCCAAAATCTATAGTTAAGGTATGTCTAAACTTTGAAGTAAATAAATTATCCCAATTTGATATGATCACTTCATGTATACCATGGAGTATTACTACTTCATAAAAAATTCTAAAAATACATATGCATCATTTGTTAAATTCCCTATAATAAAGTGGCCAAATTTAGTTGCTTCATTAATTATCACCAAGATTGTATCATGCTTGCTACATGATTTTTTAAACCCCACAATAAAATCAAGTGAGACTACATCCCACTTATCTTTTAGAATATCATGAGGGTACAATAGTCCCCCTAGATGGCAATGTTCAGCCTTGACTCACTGGCATTCCAAGTATCTCGCTATAAATTCAGTGACATCATGATTCATTATATGATAAAAATAGAGATTTTTCAATTCATGCATCATTTTTATAAACACCTTATGAGCATAATAATGTGTTGTATGAATTTTATTAAGTACATAATTTCTTAAGTCACTCAATCTAGGGACATAAATTATGCCTTTATGCATTATCAAGCCATCTATTGCAACAAAAAATTTAGAAAAATCTTTTTGCTACCAGATCATCAGCCAAACCTACTCTTACATCATGGTAGAATACATCAACAAGCTATTGTTCCAAAATAGCACTTATAAAATTTCCTTTTAAAACTGACAAGGTAGAAATATACGTATGTCTCCTAAGTACATCAACCACATGATTATCTTTTCCTTTGACATATGATATATTCATGTCAAAAATGTTCAAAAATTCTAGTCACCTACATTGGCATGTATTTAAATCTTCTTGAGAGAATAAATACTCAAGACTTCAATGATCAAATTTTACTTGGAAGGGCTTTCCCAGAAAGAAATATTTCCATTATTTAAGTGCATGAACAATGAAATCAATTTTCATGTCATGCATAGGGTATTTATTTTCAATTTATTTCAAATTTCATGACTCATAAGTCTCAACCTTGCCATCTTTGGTCAAGATACCTCTATAACCTTTTTTAAAAGCATTAACCCAATCTTCAAAGTTACCATTTGGGTTTGGTATGATAAGAATAAGATCTATTTTAAACAACCTTTTCAAATTAATAAATGCTTCTTCACATTCAGGAGTCCATAGAAAATTATTTCCTTTATGTTGTAAAGAAGTGAAGGGATAGACCACACTAGAAAACGTTTCAACAAAATGCCAATAGTAACCAGCCAACCCATGAAGCTACATACTTTATGCTCACTAGAAGGAACAAGACAATATTGGATAGTTTTGATCTTGGTGGGGTCAATAGCAATGCCTTCTTTTGAAATAATATGTCTTAAGTAATGAATTTTTGATTCATATAATTCACATTTTAATAATTTTCCATATAGCTTATGTTGTCTTACTCTTTGCAAGACTGGACAAAGGTGTTGATCATGTTCAACCTCATTTTTGGAATAAATAAGAATATCATTAAGAAAAACTAGCACAAACCTATCTAAGAAATCTCTAAATATGTTGTTCATAAGATTCATGAAAGTTCTGGGTGTTTTGGTTAAGTTGAAAGATAGAACCATGAACTCATATTATCCATAATGAGTTATAAAGGCAGTTTTATGTATGTCCTATTCCTTGATTCATAGTTGATGGTAACAAAATCTCAAGTCAATCTTAAGAAAGACTACACACCCTTCATTTGGTTAAACAAGTCATCAATTATTGGTAAAGGATAATGTATTTTTATTATTACCTTATTTAACATGCAGTAATCAATGCAAAACCTTAGTGTACCATATTTCTTCTTCACAAAGACCACTGAAGCACACCAAAGAGACACACTTGGTTGGATTTTTATACTATATAAAAGTTCCTGTAGCTAAACTTTCAACTCTTGTAGATCATCCACGTTTATGTGGTAAGGTGCCTTATAAGCCGGGGTAGATCTGGGTATGAGGTCAATAGAGAAGTCAAATTCTCACTTGGACAGTGATCGAGAAATTTTTTTAAGAAATACATCCATAAAATCCCTTAAAATAGGAAGATCTATGTGTTCCAGATCATTTTTATTGAATATTTCTTATAGTTGGATTACATAGAACTTGTATCCCTTCCTAACAACTCTTTTCAATTGTAAAGATAAAAGTGTTTACATTTCATAGACCCTTGTATGCTTTGTAATTCTACAATTTGGCCAAGGTCATTGGTTCATTGCACTCTTTTTCCCACAAAATCATATGTGGCTTGATGTTCATGCAGCCAATCCATCCCAAGAATGAGATCATAAAACCTTAAAATCATGATAAAAATATTCACCTTGGTCTTAAAAATGCCATGATCTAATTTTATTTATTCTAAACATTCAAGAATGCCTAGGCACTTTCTTGCCGATATCAAATTCAAATTCCCAACCTTATCTTATCAAGACATGTTTACTATTATATTATTTAGTAGTAAAAGGAGAAATAAATTAGTCTATTATGCCATAATCAATCAAGATAGTCAAATGAAAACCATTAATTATACCTTGGGTCCTAATTGGAGTGCCCTGAAAATTAGTATTGTGATTATCAATAGGAACATATACTCTATGATTCATTTCTTGGCCTAATTTTAGTTTAGGATAGTCCTTTTTATAGTGGTTGTCACCACATTCCCAATACATAATTGGTCTAGAAGATGCTATAGGAATAGTTTTATCACCTATGGTAGGTTTGTGTTAGTTGTTTTGATGTTGGTCATTCTTGTAAGAACCAAATTTGGAAGATCCATCGGACTTGAAATTCCTATTTTGATTAGAAAACTTTCTAAAAAATTTATTACCTCCTAAAAATATGTGGCTAGGATCATATTTTTTGAAGTTCTTATTTATGGGATAAAGTTTCTTTTCTTTAGACTACTACATGTTTGACTTGAATTCTTGTCTTGCCTTTTGACAAGACTTTTCTTTCTCCTCAATCCTATAGGCTGATTCTATTATTGTATCCAAGTTTTGGATCTATCATGTTAACATCATGCATCAAAATTTCCTTGAGCCCAAGTTTGAAATTAGTATTACTAGTTTCTTCATCATGCATATAGTTTACATGACATAGAAATTTCAAAAACTTGTTCTCATACTCAAAAATAAACATGTTCTATTATTTTAAAAGATAAAAATTAGTGATTTTATTATCCTTATAGTTTACATTCAAGTAGCTCTTATAAAACTAAGTCTAAAAAATAGACCAAGAAAGGTTTAAAGGCTGATGTCCTTCAATATCAAAAAGGTGGTTCCACCATAATGCTATAGGTCCTACTAATTGATATGCTACTACTCTAGATTTCACATTAGAAGGCATATTATGCAAATTGAAGTACTTTTTCAAGTGTACCAACCATACATCAGTTGTATCACCTGATTCCTCTCTTAAAAAGGTAGGTGGTGGAAGATTTTTTTTATCTCTTTGATGATTGTTTCAATGGTGGTCAAAGGAGGTTTTTGAATTATAGATCCTTCCACTTGTCCCATTCCTAACCTAGGTACTTTCTCTTGGGATACCACTCCAAGATTGTTTAATCTTTATTCCTAGTTATCAATCCTTCCTTGAAAGGTGGTAAGGGATCTCAAGATTCCACTGAGGATTTCCTTATGCTTATCGATTGGAATCACATCAGCTACTTTAGTATTGGGTACCTCAATATTACTATCAACATTATTCACATATAGTTATTCTAGGTTACAAATTGAGATGTAACCTTAGTGACCCATTCTGCATCCTCAACCTTTGTCCCTATCTAGGTTGACATTCAAAGGATTCCCATGGATGTTACCACCACTTTATCACATTCTAACCATACTGATAAATCATAAGTGATAACTTAGAAGATTAAAATTGATAAAAGGAAATTTTTCATTCTTAGAGTTGCCTAGAGTGGAAAAATTCTTTGATACTAGATGAAACAACCCCAAAAATAAAATTATAGAATCATATATTGGAGTACATTTTGGACATGTGTTAGGACCTCTTACAAGTCTTACTAATGTAATGAAATCATTCACTGCACTTCATGTATACTCAACTAGAACCAAATGAGGTGAACTAAGGGAATTATCTAGAGGTAAACACATAGAAAAGGTGTTATGGGGAAGCATGTTATTATAATATAAGGGTTATGGAGTTTAAGTTGTATCAATGTATACATACATTGATAAGTCTTGAGTACCATAAGTGACACTCGTACTTCCACATAGGATTGTTTCTAGGTCCTTAACCCTAGGTAAATATCTCACTCTTCTCAATGGGTTTCAGTCCCACTCAAGGATTGTTAAGTTAAAGGATTGGTTTAATAGGTAAGGATAACTTTGTTTTCCTAAGTTATCTTCTAGGTTAATCATAGGTTTATATCAAAATACATGGTATATAATGTAAAAAAGTAAGAAAATCAGTAAACAAAAACAATTCAACACTTGTAAATTTTGATTCAATCATGCAACAAATTATACTAAAGCATAAGATAAAATAGATTAAGTATAATATTCTATAGTGATATCATATGGGTCATAGTGCCTTATAACCTTTAAGGTCAATTCACTATTCATATACCATTTATTACTAAACATGGATATTTATGAGATTCAATGATATAGTTATAATTTAACAGTATAACTCTTTATTTAAGTAATGGAACATAAAAATATTTAGATTGGCATAGCCAATGTGATATGAAATGAGTTTTAAGCAAATAAAACTGAAATATCTATGTAAGAGAAATAACTTAGGCATCCATTAATAGTAAAGTTTAATTAGGTAACTATTTAAGAAAGAATTCTCTTCATTCCATAGAACATTCCATAAATTAATGCTTAAATATATCATTGTGTTAAGCTTTCAATTGTAATTAAACTAGACAACAAGAAAACAACAAGTTTTCAACAATCATTAAACTCCATCAACAACAATGAATTTTAACCAATTTTGAAGACAACTTCACTGTTAAGTAGCCAAGGCAACATGGTAAGCAAGTGCAGCTATCAGAAAAGAAAGTGAAATGCATATAACTTACTATGAAAGGGAAAAATGAGTGTACAAAATCAAGTCTCATTGAACGGACTAAAGTGATATAATAACTTATTTATTATCTATGATTTCATTATGGGTTCCTTTAAATTCATTTACTTAACCAAGCAAATAATCTAAGTAAAACATTGTACGTGTTCATTCTTAAATCATAAGAATTAACTAACTATTAATTCTTTCATTAACTTATTAATCTAAGATTTCACAATGTGGCATACATAAATTAAGAATTAATATCTTATACTCATAATCATATTACATACCTTGCACCCAACTATGCATGTTTGAAATGCATGATAGAAGGGAGTTTTTGGTTTATTTTTCTCATGGTCCAGTTATCAAAGTTTTATATATTGCTAAAATGATTAAGAGGCCCATATGCATCTATGTATTTATGTCCAAGAGTGATAAGCTAAACCAAATACTAATTTAGCTAATGTAAGTTAAATACATAACTTCTATCTTAATTCCCATATAATCTATCCATTCTAAATTGAACAAAATACATAATTAAAGAACCAATTCAAAGCATCTATATATATGTTTCCATAAATCAACAAGCTAAATCAAATATTTACTTCTTTGATAGCATAACTTATATATGATCTAGTTACTCCAAATAGAGTAGATTTTCAGAATTTAGATCTAATGTAAAAATATCTAAGTAAATCCCAAGTTAGCATTCCTATATTTATTAATTTTGATATCATAAAGAATTAATAAGACTATGCAAAATTGAATGATATATGTATGTATGTATGAAAACTTAAACCAGCTTGAATACAATTAATCATCATAAAGAACATTAGATTTATGTAGGATTAGTATGACAATGAATACATAAATATACAAAGTAATGGCATATCCAGTTAATTCTTACTTGTTATGATCATAAAGAATATTAAATCAATGTAGGATCAATAAAATAATACAATGTACCCATGGTATAGTATCTTCGGCCATAAATCATTTTACCTTATTCAATATTTAATTTATGTTATTGATCCATTTATAACATTAGTTATCATCCATCAAGATCAATATATCAATTAATGCCAAAGTAAATAATTATAGTCAATTATACATATTAATAATTAATCAAATTGATAATTAAATTTTGTTATCATATTATATACATGTGTATGAAGTCATCAAACATGGAGTCAAACATGAACAAAATAATCAGGACAAACCATCTAACGATCTCTATGAGCCCAACCAATGGTGACCCACCACCCCAACCATCAACATGATGGTGGTTATAATAACTGAGAACATAAGATGAATTTTGAGCCAATTGATCTCCTAAAAAAAGACATACATAAATAAAAAGAATACATGCAACACAGTCATATCATTCCAAGGTGAGATGGGAATAGTTAATCCATCTAAGTATAGATCAAGAGTGGAGAGGGTTAATTTGGGCTGCCAAATGATACATAATGGATTAACTTTAATCTATTATATATCCTTCAAAATTATCCTAATTGGAACCCCATCTATTATCACTACCAACCTTAACCATCTGGACCCCTAATATATACTTTTTTAATATTCAAATTTAGTCTAAAAATGAAAATCCACACATTCCAACAAGTAACCAAAATAGAATAAAACCTAATTAAGTAATGACAGAACTAGAATATAGCTCAATCACAGTTATCAATCAAACATAAGAAAAATCAAATAGTCATGAATCTATATGCCATAGGTCTAAACATGACCTAGTACAACTTAAAATGACTAAGTCAAAGTATTAATAAAAATACATCAATAACATATTCATATGATTATTATAACTCACATTTATAATTATGTACTTGTACATCATAGTAAAATCCTACAGCTTGATGTGAAGCTTAACACAATCAATAAAATACATAAATAAAATAATGTGACTATAAAATGAACATCATATAACCGGTCAAGGAGAAGCATAACTGAAACAATTAGGAACCAACAATAATCATGACCAAATCAACCAAATACCAGGGTTGAGATGTAAGATTACAATGAATAAATTCCATGTAAACAACCTAGCCATGACAAGGATAACACAATCATATAAATGCATCATGAATTCACTTGATACACACACACACACACACACACACACACACATTATAAAAATCTATTTGTGTACCAAGTAGAAGACAATAACATAGTTGACCCATGACAAAATCTACATAGTTATAATAGAATAGCATAGTCTAGTTTGATGAACAAATTTCAATTAGATTGAGATCAAGAGGATTTATAGCTTTATCCAAATTAAAAACCCTAAGTTTAAACATTCAAAACTATCATGTCAATACAACACAGAACATAGCCATAATTACCCTAGGTTCTTATGCATATATATAAAACATAGTACGAGTTTAATATAAATATAGCATAATAAAACCAAGTAATATAATAATCAAAACACATGATAGTAACACTCGAAACGGATGTATCCTTAAGTTTCCAATCAAATAAATGAGAAAGGTTATCATAATGTAAGACCACAAGGGGATCCAATAACACAGTTCAATTAAAACTTGTTGAACCTTTAAGTCACAAAATGGATTTACTTAGATAGAATATCAACCATAATGCACTCATGAAAGCAAACGTCTTCTTCAAAAATAACATAGTCAATAACCTTAAGGGACCATGGTAACAAAATCAACAACCATAGACATATTTAAGGAAATATAGTTATTTAAAAATAACATAATCAAAATATACATATAAAACATAGTGACCCATATTCAATAAAATGTTGTCGATATCAAAACCATGTTCTAACTTGTATGCATGAAAACACCATTGTTTCTTAAAAATGTACATATATATTTATAAGAAAAAACACATAGTTGCCTTTTGTAAAACACAGTTAACACATAAAAACATTTTCAAACTCATATGCATGAAACATAGTCCACAACCCATTACGGAAACAACAAAATGACTACATGCAGATAAGGATTCAAACCAGATAATAAATACACTATATATACTTTCAATTCAAGTTTATATGCAATGAAATGTATCAATATACCATTATATGGGGTATGTGTATGCACTTAGGACTCCTAAGACTTTTGGCTACATGAGCAGCCTCTAAATCTTCATTTCATTCTTAATGAAATCAACCCAGAAAACCAAAATACTTACCTAGAATATGCAGAAGACTTTTAGTAAGATAAAAGGGGTAAGAACCTTTATAGATAACTAAGCATTTTTATGTGTTTCCCTATCATACATGTCTACCATTAAAACTAGCCAAGTTTTTCACTATTTCCTCTCCAATTTTTCCATCTTCCTAACCCTTTTTCCCATCATCCAAACTCCCCATTATTTCTATCCACTCCCCCATAACCCATTCAATTTACATTAAATTTTTGGAGGAGAGAAAAACACCTCTAGATCCCAAAGCAATCCCCCACTAACCTCACCATTAATGGTGAGTCTAGAAGTCTCCTTAATTAATCAATCCACCATGAATAGAAAAGGAGATTAGCAATTAATCAAAAGAATTAAACATAAACCAACCTAACTAACATTAAAACCTCAACCAAAATACACCACCTACCTCAATAAATGAGGTTAATGCATTTCCCAAATGTTATTGACCTAAGTCAATATCACAATATTTAAAATAACATCAATGAATTAAACCAAGTTTAAAGTCAAGCCATGATTATTTGTCATTAAAATAACATGCCACCACCTTAATGTATAGTGCTAGGTTGAAAGGGTTAAAACATGAAATGAGGGTGACAAGGTTTCCTAAGGGGGGGAATGTTAGGTCTAGTTAGGTATAGGTAGGTTTAGGTATAGAAATGTATAAGTCACTAGGATTAATGGAGGAATGAAAAAAATTTGAAGACCTGCAAGAGATAATATAGAATAGATCCATACATAAGGAATAAGGATATGGCTAAAAAACATAAGGACTAATCAAGGTGTTTGAAGGATAATTGAAACAATAAGTATACCTGTAGAACATGTTGACATGCTTAAAATTCACTCGATTTTAGGAGTACAGCCTCCAACATCTACATAGCTCATAGATAAACCTTGTAACCACCAAAAAAGACATCGATCACATTAAATTGATAATTAAAAATCAATATATATTTATCAAATAATCATCAGGAGTAATAATTATATAAAATAGTTAATCATAGAATTAAGTACGTAGTCTAACACTGTAACAATCAGTACCATAGATAATCTAACTAAATAATATCTAATAAATAATTTAATAATTATAATGTTAATTTCATAACAACATAATATATATAATGAAAATATGGGATCATAATAGATTGATCTTATAAATTTGGTCATATGACATATTTTCAAGGATGTTGATAGAGAAATGTGTTATAAATTTATCCACTATAGTTTTGAATGATTTAATTTATTGGATTTTTAAATCATAGGACCATCTTTAAAACATACTCTTTTAGGATCCTTAAAAAAATGGTCAAAATCTTTTCATTGGAGGCATAATCAAGACATTTCACATAGAAGGATCATAGATGTTGTTCATGGTCACCTTTTCTATCATAAAATGTGAACTTGGGTTAAAAAACATGTTGGAAAAGGGTGTAAATATATCTCTACTACTAGAGGATTATGCAATACATCTTGTGGATCAATATTATTAGTTGATTTTAAAGTTTTTTTTAATATTGGTGACCTTAACTTCCAAACCCTAAATAACTTGGACAAGATTTTTTGATATAGACCCATTGGGATTAAGATTTGATGCTTGATAAGTAACTAAAAGGGATGGAAACACCACTTGTGTTGATGTATTCATTGAAACTGGTAATTGAGTTTTAAGTAGTAATTGTTCTCATGGAGATGTAACAAGAGGTATAACATCTAAGGGTTCAACATTATTGGATGTGGATGTACTATCATTAGCATGTATATCATTTTATTATTATGTAACATGTAAGAATGCATCATATAATTCTTCATTTGTATTTAGATGATTGACTAAGGCTTATTTATCTTCCATTTTTAAATGATTATTTTTAATATTTTCCATATTTGATAAATTCAAACAAAGGTGCCAAAGGAAATGAAAAAATATAGATCTATAAATTATTGAAATTAGAAACCCTATAATAAAAACCCTAGATCATGATATAAGTTACAAGAGAAGACATATGATGGAATCACAAAAATTTTAACCCTTTTTAATAATTTTAGATGAGGGTTAAAGGGTAGAATATCCTATACAAAATTATGAATAAAATTATTTTAAGGCATACTAATTAATTAAAAACTCAAATAAATTATTCAATATTGAGTTATGATAAATATAGAAGGTACATTCAAAACAATAAGTTGATTTCATAAACATTAGGAAGATACAATACATAGATTATCTATAAATGTGAAGTTAGATGTAAGATATGCAAAGGTGGAAATAGGTGAGAACAAAATCAAGATCCAGTCATCAAATTTATAAATATTATTTTTGAAGTCTTGGACACTTGAATTATCCCTGGGACACTTACATCAACATGGGTGTTCTAATTTAAATGGATCTTTCTAGTACAAAATACTCAATGTATTGCATAGTGACCACTTAGAACCTTTTGGGTGTTGTTCACCTTTATACTGATATATTTTAATCACACACATATGATGTAAATGAATATTTATGCATAAAGCCCTAGATCTTTACCTTTGGTATTTTTACCTTGCCAAAATGGGTTAATGGGCTCACAAAGTTGATCTGACATCAAGGAGCCCTATGCCAATGACAATTTCCTACATATCTAATACTTTGAAGAGGGAATCAAAAATATTTATTTCTCCCCTAAGTTTTAGATTGTGTGTGCATAAGGGTGAAAAATATCATATATAAGGGTAATTAATGATTTATCTTGTAACTTGACAAATATTTCTCATGGGATGCTCTTTAAATGCTTCAGATCTGTCATATGACTATTCCTAGGACATATATTGAAATAGGGAATAATAGTGCATTTTTGAATACTTGAAAGTTAATTTTCTAAATGTGTTCTTAGCAATATTTTTAATATGACTTGGTGATAATGAATAGTCTTTGTGTTGTATTTATACCACACCTTTTGAAAATATATCTTAGAAGGGTTAAATAAAACAAATGGGTTAACCCATATAATTTGAAATATTTTAAAATTAGATGAATTTTGAGGTAGAGACACTAGATAAAAATGTAGACACTTGCATTGACAAAAGTGTCCCTTTATGGGACACAAGTGTCTAGTAAGGTGGGAAACTATTGATGACCTAAAATTCACAATGAATCATATATAATAGGTTTTAGTATTTTTGTATTGTGTAAGGGATATGGGTCATTAGAAATGATAGGGTTAGGTCATAAGATAAATAATTATGCATAGTGAGATTTTAAATGTGATCCTTTTAGTATAATAAAGGTCTATAATTGAAGGGTATAACCTAGATAGGTATTTGACAAGTATACAAGACCGAGAAGATATATAAATCAGATTTTTGTATATAGAATAATGATCTATATTGTAACATGACAAATAATACCTATGGATTATTATTTGAATGGTTCATACCAATAGTAAAACTACTCATATCACCAATTTATAATTAGAGAAGAATAGTGTTGTATAAATCAAATGGGAAAATGATTTAGTGAGATCCAATAGTTATTTAGTTGGTAATTGATAGATTATTAATGAGTTGGCTTTGTTTTATTTTTAGATCACACCTTTTGAAAATAATATCACATATGGTTAACTAAGACAAATAGGCCAACTCATACATATCTAAATTTTTTATATTTTAAGTGTTTTTAGGGTACCAACACTAATGTTGGATCCTAGACATTAATGTTGATGCTAGTGTTCATGTCTAAACTATAATGTTTTTGAGAATAGAGAAATGTTGAAGCTTTGCAACTGATAGTGAAGGATATATATCAAGTTTTAATCATAATGTGGGATACATGTGATCTTGGTAATTAAAATATCAAGGTCAGACCATAGACAAGAATTTAGGCACAATGAGATGAATAACATGAGCCTTTTGGCAAAGGGAAAGACAAGACCTAAAGAGTAGCTATTTGAGTGATATTTTTCAACTGTGTAAGATTATTTTATCATGTGAAATCCATATTTTAGTTTATGTACTTTTTAAACTATAAGATAGTAATGAATAAGGTTGAAACTACTAGGTTAAAGGATTGAAATGCATACCATGATGTACACAACACACCTTGGTTTGAATTGATCCATTCTTTAACTTTTTTTATGTGTATCAATTGAAACCAAGAACATGTTATACGTTTAGTTACTGCATATAATCTAAAAATGAATAATTAAAATTTCTAAAAATAACAGAGAGAAATGAAAGGGTACACCTTTGTGTTGATGAAACCATGTTTCTCCTTGATTATTTTATTTGGTAATAATTCTTCCTAGCTGGAGAAATGGAGAGAGGTTCACAACTGAACCTTGGAGATGTGAAGAGGGGATTTGGAGGGTGATCATTTCCCTAATCCAGTATAAGGATTATTTTTTCCAAGTCCATCAAGATCACTGAATCTCAATTACATAAACCAAATGTAAACATAATCTATCCATCTAGCCTATCTCACCTAAGTAAAATTGTGTAAAAATATTAACCCAAAAAAAGGAGTGTCAATTACATAAATGGATTTGAATCGTTATGACACTGCTCAGGGGATATCAATATTGTAGTAGTTATAGATAAATGAGAAATGTTGAATCTATGTAACTGATAGTGAAGGATATATATCATGTTTTAATCCTAATATGGGATACATATGATCTAGGTAATTAATATATCAAGGTCATAAATTAAGAAAATAATTTAGGCACAATGAGATGAAGAACACGAGCCTTGTCACAAAGGCAAAGAAAAGACCTAAAGAATAGATCTTTGAGTTATATTTTTAAATTGTGCAAGAATAATTTATCATGTAAAATATAGATTTGACTATTTTCATTTTCCCCCTTTAAACTACTAATACACAAGGATGAAATTGTTAGGTTAAAGTAAGGGAATGCATACCATGATGCATTAGGATGACTTGAAGAATAGATAAATGTTGAAACTCTAAAACTAATAGTGACAAATATATATCAAGTCTTAAACATAATGTGGGATTCATGTGATATAGGTAATTAAAATATCAAGGTCAAACCATAAGATAATTATTTAGGCACAATGAGATGAAGAAAATGAGAATTTTGGCAAAGGGAAAGATGACCTAAAGGGTAAAACTCTAAGTGATATTCTTTAAGTGTGCAAGAATAATTTATCTTTCTAAATCCATATTTGAGTATCTATATCCCCCCCCCCCTTTAATTTAGTAATTCATAAGGATAAAAATTCTAGGTTAAAGGAATGAAATGCATACTATGTGTGTACAACACACCTTGTTTTGAATTAAGACCTATTTTATTTTTTTGTATGTGTATGACTTGAAACCAATTTTTTTATAGGTTTAATTAGTGCATGTAATCTGAAAATGAATAAATAAAATTCTTTAAAAGAAAATATATTAAGGAAGGAGTACACATTTGTGTCAATGAAACCATGTTTCTCCTTGATATTTTCATTTGGTAACAATTCTTCCTTGGTGAATCATTAGATAGAGGTTCAAAATTGAACCTCAAATATGTGAAGAGGGGATTTGTAGGGTGATCATTCCCCCATTCTAATATAAGGATTATTTTTTTACAAATTCATCAAGATCACTAAATCTCAATCACACAACCCAAATTTAAACTTAATCTATTCAATCCATCCTATCTCACTTGAGTAAAATAGTGTACCCATATCAACCTAAAAAATAGAAGTAGTGCCAATTACATTGGCGGATCTAAGTCATTATCACACCACTCAAGGGATGTCACTATTGTAGCATTTATAAACTCAATCGGTGCTTCTTGGTAAGGTGTTTGTATTAATATTGGTATAAGTAAATAGTGTATATGTAATTTGGTAGGGTTTCATGAAATATGCACCTATAATATGTCTCAAGCTAAAGTATATGTTAAAATGTAATTTTTTTTATTTGTAAAATGTATTTGATATTTGTCACAAATCTAAAAACATTTGTCCCAAATATATGAAAATTGGTGCCAAATGTATAAAATTATGTCACAAGTGTATATCTAAAACATGTAAACTATATCAAACTATACCAATTCTACCAACTATATGTATTTTTACTCATGTAACTATTATCATCAAAAGTTTCACCCTTGAGGAGGTTGTTCGAGCCTCCTCACATAAGTGATAGAATGGAGAAACCTCTAGTCTTTGTGTGGCCTAATCAGTGAGTTGAATCTCTAGATAGGGATATCTCCCTTGATGCTATCACCTTGAACTAATAATAAACCTATTGCTTGTGAATGAAAGGGCTAGTGATAACTAAAAATAACCTATGGAGGTGATGTATAAAACTAATTGATCACTACCAACCAAATGCATGTGCACATGTAGAACATGAGACTAATCTGAACATACACTAGTCCTAATCTGAATCTCTTACATCAATATTTCAATGTGGAGGTGGTGATATATTTTTAGGCTAGAAGGAGTAATCAATAGGTCTAAAATGACACTAATGAATAGGTAACCACATTAAACCTTTAAAATTCACTTGAAAACTTCACATGACCTACAAGAGAATATTTAAAACTACATATAAGTGATAAAATAAGACAATATGTCAAGGAAGACTAAGCAAATCACTTAAAAAGATCAATTATACATACAGACACACTAAGTATAGTCATAGAAGAAGGTAAAACTAGTAGTATTATTGATCAAAGTCATATAAATGAGCATGTATTCACCATACTCAAGTGGATGATCCATTCAAATCCATTCAAGGCTTATTTCATAGCAAGAAGTGAGTATAAAAGAAAGAAACTATGGAATATAAAATCCATAATCAAAATTCATCATCAAAATAGTTATGAAAGAGGGGAATTTTGACACCAAGTCTATTGAGAATGTGTTGTCATCTTTCTTCGTGAACTTCATGATTAATTGTTGATGAGATTCCTTGTGAGGAGTGGTAGTATTGAGCTTCATGAATCTAACTCCCTTTTTTTAGGCTACACCTTTATGTCTATAATGGTGGTTAAGAGTCCTTAAAATGATACTTGGCATGGTTAGGCAACTTCTACACCAACCTTTGTCTCTTTTATGCCTCTTCATCAAGTAAAACTTGCATTTGAATCTCAATTTTCTCCACATACTCTCTCTTGTCATTAAAACCTAGTTACTCAAGAAATGTCTAGTTTTTTATCATGGAGATCATCCTATCAATTTCACACTCTATGGAATTCTTGCATTAGTCCAAGGAACTTGAGTTTAAATAAATCACCTTGTAGCTATACTATAAATTTTTTAGCTCAATGATGAATAATCTAATATCATTTTCTTGTTTCATGGCTCTAATTATTGCTTGGATGGTGTATAGAGACTCTCCAATGTTTTTAACCTATTTTTGAGAGTGTTTAGAGGATGTTCATGTTCTAATTAGATTTTTCAAGACCTACAATTAGGTATCTTTAAACTAGTTGATGTAACAGTCATCATTTTTTCTCCATATAGTGTCTTGGTGACCAATTTATCACCTTAAGAGGTCTAATAAAGGAATATATAAATTCAAACTCATTTTATTAGGATAATAAGGCCTTTTTACCTTATTTTAGGCCTACACTAGCCTTACATGCTCCCCAAATGGGCATGTAACCTTATTTTATAATCATTTTTTTTACACTCTTCCCCCACACATGTTTAAAATTTTCTCCATCAGATGCATATGAGATTCAAAAACATCATTTAAGTCATTTCAAGGCTCTTTCAATCCATTTTTATCACTTATACAATCAATATCCTATGTCAGACTATTTTGGATAGTTTAGACTTAGACACTCAAACCCTTAACTATTATTCATATCCGTGAGGGCCTTAATGTCAAAAAAAATTCTAGATGTTTTTATTATAAAACCTTCTTAACCTTTCCCAATTGGATCAATATCCCATACATCTCATGGTAAAAATGCTTCATTGGCTAATAGACCTACAACTATGAGGTCGAAGGGGAAGTATTTGAGTGAAAATGGGAAAATGGTGCTTGGTTTTAACTTTAAATATCTCATTTAAATACAATACACCCACATTAACATATTCTAATGGTTCACTCTCTTTATAAACTCCTTAGATCCTTTGTAGTCTTCACTAGCTTGTGCTTAGGGTTTATGAGCAACTTGGTTCAGGTGACCCTAATGTCTTATTTTGATACTTTTTTCACTCACCATAATAGGTTGTAACCTTCTTGGACATCTCTACATAGTTAATCCCAAATCTCCAAGATGATTCCTTCTCTAAATTCACCTTAAAAATAGTAAAAGATCTCTATAACTCAAGGTCAGTCGTGTAGGTTATATAATTAGGTCTTTTGACTGTTAGGTAACCACTTTTTAATATTATCACTAACCTTTATAACTCTTGGGCTCTCATCCAACACACAAATTTGTCTTTTTCTTTGCCTATACCTATGGAAGGACTATAGACTATCATATTAGAATTGTATCCTCTTTATAGGCCTCTTACTTCTTAAATGATCTTTCACTATATTGAAGAGATTAATAAATTCCTCCTTAACATAATCCTAGATCTAGTTATTTATTTTATCCCACCATAATAATACACTTCTTCTCATTCTAACTATCACCCACCTGTAGGTGTTCATTTTGGGATCTTTGAATATTAGCCTCCTTATAGTGAGTTTTATATAGACATTGCCAATTTATTGATGATGCTCATAGGGGTGAGAACCATGATATTTTACTTAATATATTTTATAACCTATTTGTTTTTTATCCAACACACAAGTTTCTCTCTTAACCACTTAGGCTTATGTCAGATCTATAGGTAATCATTAGGCCTAAACTTACTTTTATATGTTTTGCCTATGTTGAGTTTGATTGAGAAACCATGGAATTGTGTCATTATCTTTCATGATTAATATTATTTTTCAAAATTCTCCTAGTACACCCTTTTACACTTCATATATCTTCAAGATTGGAAAGCTCTCCTCTAGACCTGCCACTCTCCTTGCACCCTTTATGACTATATTACATGGAGTTTGGAGTTTAGACATCCACCCATAATCCTCATTATGATCTTGTAGGATATTTTAGGGTTATATATAATATTTTATGTCTATAATATGTCTTCTCTCACCTATATGCAATTTATAATAAGGCTTATGAGTCACAAATGTCCACCTATAGGTCTGCATACATGGGGGTAGACAAAACCTATCTTGATTCTACCTATTAGCATGTTTTGAGTCTTATACCATTTATTATAAATAATCACTCTCAAATTAATTGTATTTACCACCCTTTACCTTGAATTTGTATTCTTAAATATTTTGTATCCATGACTGCAACCTGAATTAAAAACATATCACCAAGAATTTTCTCAAAGAGATCATCTTGGGTGTTGACTATAAGCTAAAGAAGAGTATGAGCAGAGTGGGGAGTTAATAGGAGATTAAATTAGAATTTCCAATGCATTGGAAATTCTCATTATATCTTTTAATGACTTCAATCATGTTTTCTTTATTAAAAACACCCCAAAATTTTGAAACATTGGTTTGTCTCATATGAATAGTGGGAGGGAGGCTCATTTGTGTTGGTGCATACACATGCATGATTTAGATAATTGATTTGGGTGACATGGATGTAGATACCTACCCTAATATCAATATTTCATGGTTTATCTTCTCCCACCAAGTTCACAAGTTCAAACATAAAGATAAAACCAAGCCAATGGGGATTCGAGTCACTTTTTGACCACTAAATTTATTAACTATTATTCATAGACCTAGGAAATTTAAGATACAAACCAATGAAAATAATATGAATCTAATTAGGGCCCCATCCTTTGGCAAAAAATTCAATTCCCAACTCTCTCTCATATTCATGAACCAAATGTTTGAAATTTGCCTTTTTGAGCTTGCCAAGAGCTCAATAGGAGATAGAGGATTTTTTTCCCAATATTAGACCTCACAATGATGAAAAAATTGGATATGACTTTAAAAATGTTACAGGTATATGAAAACATTAGTTTATTACACTTATATATATATATATATATATATATATATATATATATATGTTGTATTTTAATTTACAAGCATTGACAAGTTTTTTCAATATTAATATGTCAACTTCTCTAGATTTTTTGGCCCCACCAACACTTTAAAATTGTAAATAACTTATATAAGAATGAATCAATAGAGAGACACCTTGGAATGACTTAAAAACATGTTATATACCTCAATAATTCATTTCATCTCTCTCCTAGTAAATACAAGGATTACCTTAAACTTTGCTAAACACGAAAGGGGAGACCATCCTGAATGACTATTTGAATGCCCTCGATGGATATAAAAAAATTAAAATAAGATAGCTAGTAAATTTTTTATGAACATGATTTATGGTATCCAAAATTTGTCTAAAATATTTGGTAATGTCTTCAGATTGTATGCCTACTATGCTCATTAGACGAGTTTCCTAGTCCATCCATTGGTCATGTGGTCATCTCTCACTCAATCTCAAACCTAAGTTGACCTTAACACTTGACTGTAAATTTATTAAAATACATGATACTATTGGATATCTTCACCACAAAAACCAAACAAGAAGAAAACTCACCAAAGAAATACAAACTCACACAAAAGACAACATAAAATAACAAAACAAAACAAGCCAACACATTTGTGATAATAAACAATTAGGTAAAATAAAACATAATAAATATACTAAAAACAACTAACCTCAACATATCTTCCTCCTATAGGGTTAATGTAAAACTCTTGAGATCACCATACTCCCATGAAATCGAATTGTCATATGTTGAGTGAATTATAATCAAGTATTACTCATGGAGTGAGATTCCACCTACATTCCAAGATGTTGGCATACTCATGGTTTCTTTGACTAGAAACCAAACCTTCCTACTTCATTCCATTGTCCATGGATTGACTATGTGTATCAAGAACAAATTCATACTTATCCTAAGCTTGGTTTCTTAGCACAAACAATACTATCTTTGCCTCATCAATGGGTTGCTCTTGATTGTCTATGGCCACTTGAAGAGAGTCATTGTGTCTTGGAACTTCCTCAAGTTATGCAAACCCCTCTATGAGATCTAAAACTTGTTCCCACATTTCAACATGGTCTTCTTGAGGCATAATCTTATTATTTTCTTCTTTTTTTTACATATTATCAAGATTATTCTCTAGTTCTCCTTCTACTATTGTAATATCATGTTCATTGGTAAGCTTTTATTGGTAGCAACGAGTGAGTTTCTCATCTTAAATGAAACTAGAAATCTCAAAACCAAAACATATATCTTCTTGGATACTTAAAATTTTTTGAAGGATATCTATTTGTTATTCAACTAGTACAAGCTGGTCAAGTACCCCCCCCACCCTCATACTCTTTAGGATTGTCATTATGAAGGAGAGTGCTTTCCATGTCATCAAAGAAATATCCAAGATCACCTTATTCTTATCCAACTGATATGTCTTCTTATTGAATCTCACCTTGCTCTTGAATGTGTTGTTGAACATAGTGATTAGGCTTAATTTTTTTACCACTTTCTGGATTAGGAAGAATTAGATTCCCTTCATCAATAGGTTGATCCTTCTCTTGCTCCAAGGATGAAAGTGAGTTTTATGATTTGGTATGTCTATAAACAATGTTTTCCTTTTAATTTATGATCAAATTACCTCTCTCTTCACTAATTTAGATATATTGAGAAGCATTTAGTTGCATCTCAGCTACAATCACCATCTCATCACCTTATTTACATTTGAGAAAACTATCTCTCCTTTCACCTTAAAATAATGATATGCTTTGGTATTCAACTCTGAAGATTGATTTGCAGCTTTCTTCACCAAGTTGTATTCTAATGATGACTTTGTCATCAGATACACTTGAAGTATCCTCCTTATAGCCTTCTTTGGAGTGATCTACAACTACAATTAGATTTTATTCTTCAAGGAGGGTTTTCTCAAACTCATAAATAAGTTTTGATCTCTCATGATCATTAAGCTTATCCCTCTCTTCATTCTATTCACTAATGAATCCTTCAAACCTTGAAATACTTTGGTTTTGAACTTTTTCCACATGGACTTCCTTCTTCATTTGAATGCTCTATTGAATTGATTTCAAAGAGGGAAAAGTTTTAATTTATTTAATATTATCAACAAGGATTTATTTCTTACCTTGGATTCATTATTTAATTTAATTGTAATATGGGAAGGCTTTAGGATCTTGATGAGTTATGGGTGGGGTTTGAATAGGTTCAGGTTCTTCTTTGTCTTAATTAGCCAATATAAGGTTGTTCCACTTTATTTATCCTATGATTTCATGACTTGATTCAAACTTGGAATCTTATGGGAATTCTTGGGGGAATATTTAGGAATGGGAATGGATTTTTGTGCCAAGATAACCTCATTATTTTCCTTTTAATGAGAAATTAAACACTCCAATACTAATTTGTCTTGATTTTCCACCTTCTCAATAAGAGTTTCTTTCCTCTTTTGGATATTATCTTTGATTGACTTTCTTGATGGGAAGGTTTGAGGAATGTGTTAAGGCTTTGGGATATTTTGAGACTCACTTGACTCAATCCTTTGAGAAAGAATGGGTGGAATAAAAGAGGGATAAGTTAGAGTAGGAAAAATAACATAAGGATAATAACACTAAACTTGTTTCCCTTCATGAACTATTAGCTTATCCTATATGCATTGAATTTGGCCACATATGTATAACATGTCACTAGTGAGTCTTTGTTGGTTCTCTCTCTCAATAGGTTCTAACTCTATTTTAATAAACTTTTATGAGACTTTCACATTTTGAATGAGATGACTAGGAATAGTTAAACCATAATCCCTTTATCTATCAAGCTCTATAATATTCCTCTCATATCTTAAGAGAGTTTTATTAAAGCTTGAGATAGACTAATTTGAAATCAGACTATGTTAACTAGGAGTAGTAAGGTATTGACAAGGCTTATTAGAAAGATGAATAGGTTTTTAAAGAGGTGGACATAGGGTAGGATGTGGTGTATGGGAGTGATTACCATATTGGTAAATATTGTTGAGGTAAATAATAAGGATAATACTCTTAATAGCAAGGCTTGGATGGCCCAACATATTACTGATAGGGATTGACAAACTACTGATTGGGATCAACATAATATATACATGTCTCAACTTGGGGATGATAATGATCAACATGATATTGATATGATTCACCAACTTGAGTAAAAAACAAATCAACTCCAAAATTATCCATGAAAATTCATGAGGAAGGTAAAATAAAAATAAAACTTGAGTGAAATATTACATGGGATATGATAACCAGTTGAATAAAATTGGAATCACCATTGGTGCTTGTGTTTATGCCTCTAAAAGCTAATGCATTGAAGAACACACCATTTACTCTTCAATGGATTAAGTCTCTAGTCTTATCAAGCATGTCATAATCATTATCATCAAAAAATTTCACTGTTGAAGAGATTTTTCAAGCCTCCTCACTTAAGTGATAGTTTGGATACACCTTTACGCTATGGTGGCCTAATCAGTGAGGTGAATCTCTAAATAGGGTTAAATCCCTTGATTCTATCACCTTGAACTAATACTATACCTATTTCCTTGAAAGGAAAGGGTTAGAGATAACTAAAAATAACTTAAATAAGGAGGTGATGCACCAAAACATTTGATCACTACCAACCAACTAAATTTACACATGTAGACAAGGATACTACTATGAACATACACTACTCCCAATATGAATCAATAAAATCAACATTTTAATGTGCAAGTGGTGATAGATGTTTAGGCTAAGAGGACTAATCAAGAGGTCTAAAATCACACTAATTAATATGTAGTCATAATCAACCCTTAAAATTCACTTGAAAACTTCACATGACCTATAATATAAGCTTTCAAACTATGTATAAGTGTTATAATAGGACAACATGTCAAATAAGACTAGGCAAATCAGTTAACAAGATCAACTATCCATACATACAAACTAATTAAAGTCATAGGAGGTAAAAACAATAGTCTTATTTATTAAAGGAATACAAATGAGCAAGGCTTTGCCATACTCAGTTGAAGGATCCATTCAAAGCCATTCAAAGCTTGTTTTATATCAAGAAGAATGAAGAAGAGAGAGAAAGTTTGTACTAAAAAATCCATCATTAATTTTCATCATCAGAAAGAGGGGAATATTGACACCAAATCTATTGATAATGTGTTGTCATCTTCCTTATCAAAATTTATGATCAAGTGTTGGTGAGATTCCTTGTGAGGAGTGGGATAGGAGGTTAAATTGGTAGAATTAAGATTTATGAATCTAACTTCTTTCTTGTGAGGCTACACCTTTATGTATGTAATGGCATTTTAAAATCATTCAAGTAACACTTGGCATGGTTAAGTAACTTATATGCCAAACTTTATCTCTTGTATACCTCCTCATCAAGTAAAACCTACATTTAAATCTCAAGCTTATCCACATACTTAGTCTTGTCACTAGAACCTAGTTACTTAAGAAAGGTCTAGTTTTGTATCATGGAGATCTCCATATCAATTTTTCACTCTATGAAATTATTTCATTAGGTCAAGGAGCTTGAGTTCAACCCATAGAAGTCACCTTACAACTATACTATCACTTTTGTAACTCAATGAGGGATAATCTGATCTCTTTTTCTTTTTTCATGGCTCTAATTCTTGATTGGATGGTGTATAAAGACTCTCTAATGTTGGTAACATGTTTATGAGAGTATTTATAGGATGTTCATGATCCAATTAGCCTTTTCATGACCTGCAATCAGGTCTCCTTGAACTAGTTGATGTAACAATCATCATTTTTTCTACATATAGTGGTTTGGTGACCCATTTCTCACCCTAAGAGGTCTAATAAAGGAGTATATAAAGTCACAACATCTATATTCAAGCTTATATGGTCTTTCTTTTTGATTTTATGCCTACACCGACTTTACATGCTCCCTAAATAGGCCTAAAACCTTTTATTATGGCCATTTTCCATATACTCTACCCCCACACATACTAAAAATTTAGTCCTTTAGGTGCCTAGGAGAGTCATAAACATCATTCAAGTCATTACACGAATATTTAAATCTATTTTGAGTACTTAGACAATCAATATCCTCTATCAGGTCAAACACTTAGACCTTTAACTATTGTTCGTAGCCATAAGGGCCTTAATATTTGAACCAATTCTATATGTTTTTAGTAGAAAAACTTATTTTCCATTCCCAATTTGATAATGATACAATTAATATCCTCTAAGACATTCACATGTGATAAAAATGCTTCTTGAGATAGTAGACATGTAACTGTGAGGTTAAGAGGGAAGAATTTGAGTGAAAAATGGAAAAAAAGAGTTTTATTTTAAATTTTCATACCCCAATGAGGTCCAAGACACCCACCGTAACATATTAAATGGTTTAATCTCTTTCTTAACTCCTTAGATAATCTACAGTCTTCAATACATTTTGCTTAGGGTTTATGACCAACTTAGTACAAGTGACCACAATATGATGGTTTGATCCTTTTCACTCACCATAATAAGATATAATTTCTTAGACACCTATGACCATGTCGTCCCAACTATTCAAGACCGTTCCTTGCAAAAATTCATCTTAAAACTAGTATAAGATCTCCATACCTTCAAGTCAAGCCTATAGGTGTATGTAATTAGGTGTTCTGACTGTTAGGGTCATTAAAGTGAGATTTTATTTAGGATATTATAGTTTATGGTAATGTCATTAGGGTAAACAATTTCTAATCTTCTCACTTCCCTTTGAAACCCTTGGGATCTCATCCAATAGACAAATTAGTCTTCTTCTTTGTGTAGACATATGGTAGGCTTATAAACTACCATATTAGAATTTCATCCTCTTTATAGGCCTATTAACACTTAAATTATCTTTGTCCATATGAAATATATTTCTCAAGTCCTCCTTGACATTATCTCATATCTATTTAATTATTTCATCCTACCACAAGAATAAACTTCTTCTCATTCTAACTGTTACCCACTTGTAGGTGATCATTTTAGGCTATTTGACTATTAGCCTACTTATAGTGAGTTTTTTACATATAGTTTCAACATATTGATGGTGTTCATAGGGGTGAAAAACCTATTATTTTCCTTACTAACTTATGGAACCTCTTGGTTTCTCAACTAACACACAAGTTGATTTTTTCACCACTTGGCCTATGGTAGACCTGTAGGTAGCCATTAGGATTGAACTTTATTTTTTGTTCTTTACCTATATTGAGTTTACTTGAGAAATAATATCATTGTGTCAATATATATAACACCTCATATATTTATTCAACATGATCCTAGTACACTCTCTTACACTTCATAGATATTCAATATTGGAAAGCTCTCTTTTAGGACTACAACCTTTCTTTCACCCTATGTGTTTGTCTTTCATGGAGTTTGGATTTTAGACACCCATCCATGGTCCTCATTGTGATATTTTAATGATATTTAAGGGTTTTGTGTGTGTATGTGTGTGTGCACACACATGCACGTACGCATGAATGCGTGAACACGCACGTGTACTTTAAGGTCTATATTAGGTCTTCTTACAACTAAACACAATATATAATAGGGTTTATGAGTCACAAATGTCCACCTATAGGTCTTTAGACCTGTGGGTGGACAAAACCAATCTTGATTTTGCCTATTAGCATATTTTGAGTCTTCCATCCTTTTCTAAATCTCTTCACTCTATAATTCCATTATTTATACCACCATTTACCTTCACTTTTCATATTTTAATAACTTGTCTCTATGACTATAATTTGACTTGAAAAATATATCACCAATAATTTGATCAAAGAGATCACCTTGGGTGATTACGACAAGTTGAGGAAGAGTGTGAATAGAGTGGGGAGTTCATAGGAGATTTCATGTGACTTTACAATGAATTTTAAACTATTATTCTTCCTTTTAATGACTTCAAAATGTTTACTTTATTAAAAACACCTCAAAACTTCACAAAATTAGTCTATCTCATGTAAATAGTGAGAAAGGGGCTCATTTATCCTTGTGCATAAACATGAATGATGTATCTAATGGATTTGGGTGCCATAGATATCCCTATTTTATTTGATATCAATATTTCATGGTTTTTCTTCTCCCATTGAGTTCACAAGTCCAAACATAAAGATAAAATTGAGTGAATGGGGATTACAGTCACTTTTTGACCCTTCAATCTTAACAATTGTTCATAGAGCCAGGGGCTTAAATCTACAAACCAATGCTAAGAATATGAATCTAATTAGTTTCCCCTCCTTTGATAAAAAAACTTAGGTCCCAACTCTCTCTCTCCTATTTATGAAAAAAAATGTTTGAAATTTGCCTTTATGAGCTTGTGAAGATCTTGATAGGAGAGATAGGAAATGAATTATATAATCATGAAACAAGAGAGAAACACCTTGAACTAACTTATAAACATGTTAGATAACTCAAGAATATATTTAATTACTCTCCTAGCAAAGACTAGGATTACCTTAAATTTCCAAAAATAACCTTAAACTTTTATAAACATAAAAGGGGAGATCGACCTAAATGATTATTTAAAGGCCCTAGATGTATATAAACAAATTTAAAATTAGATAAATATCATTTTTTATGAACTTGATCTATGGTATACAAAATATGGGTAATAGTAACTACGACATGCCCCCACTTATATGCCTCTCCACTTTTTAGGTGAGGGTAATGAAATGTGATAGTCACCTTATCTCAAAAGGCTAAGACAACCCTTCTATATATATGAATCATGTAGAAAATAATCATATAGTATTATCATGTCTAATCATATGTATCAATGAATCTTGTAGTATCCAAATATAACAAGCCCTAATATGCATGATATGGATCATGGATACCTCTATAAGGAACAAGCCCAAAAAAAATAAAGCACACACACAATAGTACTCAATGTCAATAAAAAAGAGGTCTAAGGAAACTACAAAAAGGGGCATGTTCAAATTCCATAAAATCAATGGGATATCATATTCAAATATCCACACACCAAATAAATAGCCAACACTCAGGGCACTAGGATAAAAAATAAGGAACATGTTCAAATTTTCCACAATCAATACAAGGAAGAAAATAATAAGTACACTTAATAATCCATGTGATAAGATGAAGTATGTGAACTATAAGAAACTAACATACTCATGTCATATTGGTCCCTACATATATGTGTTAGCAAAATGTCTTAGAGAATAACATATCAAGTACATTGTTTAAGATAGGAAAATGTGATATAAGAATGTGTAAGTGTTAATATGTAAGCTCAACATGATAATCTAAAATGATCATAAATAAATATAACATGTGTCAATCATGATCAATAGACATAAGATGCCCCTAAATTAGTGTATCACATGGGAAGAGGAAAGGTCCTATATTTTCAAGCTCATATATCATAGATCTAGTCTATGTTTGTATCACACCCAAGTACCCATGAAACATATGTTTATAAATAAATGATATGCTATTTACAAACATAAAAGTAAAAAAAATATTCAAAAGCTAGTAAACATGAGAAATGATAAATATATTTTATCTTTTTGATTTATTTAATTTTATTTAGTACATTCTTGAATATATTTTTTATACTATTAATAAATATTTAAAATTGAAAATAGGGATATCTGATGATACCATCTAAGGGATTATCGTAAGGATATATATAATGAGAATATGGTATAAAAAATGGTCATGTTACCAAGGATCATGTATATGTGCCAAATATACAATTGTATAATTTTTAATACTCTAATTATGTTTCATAGGAATCTATGGCCATGAATCAATAGTAGAATCAATAGTGGTTTTTGGAACCCATTATTTACTTCTATGTGACTTTTGTGGTGATTTTTTTTGGTCTTTGTACCCTCTCTAAAAAATGTTGATTTGATGCCAAGAACTAGCTATACAGTGGAGGTATAAATCAATAATTCATTATGTATGTTGTGTATCTTTAATGTAATTACCTCTCAAGTATTGGACACCTAGGAAATTATATTAATTTTTGCTTACTCTTTCATGCATGATTAGCCTTAGTATGTTGTCTGATAAGATTCCTTGGAATATAGTTCTATTGTTTTTGTGGATATTCATTTTGAATCCCTAAAATTTTAACTACCTTATTAGCATGAATATACTTGATATGCCCATGAAATGTGGAAGGTATTGGACAAATATTATGAATCCAAGATTATCCTAATAACATATCAATGACTTGTATATATGGTATAGCTAAAAATGTTGTGGTTACATATGATGGATCAACCTATAGAGTTAAATCAATCTCATTAAAAAATTGTTGAATTTTTTAACTATTTTTGTTGAAGGGTATAAATTACCATGTGTATATCTAAAATGTCTGAGTAATGTCATGGTACATACATTATCACTAGAACCATTATCAACCATGACACTATATATAGGTTGATGATCAATATGTTCTCTAATATATATTGAGTTAAGATCATTATCATTATCAACAATCTCAATATTATCATATGAAATAACAAGCCTATAAACCATAGGAGGTATATCTCATGGAAGTGTTCCAATAATCGCATTTAATGGGTGCCCATAATGTGGTGGAGGATGTGAATTAAATTCAATTTAATGTTCAATTCACACATAGTTCACCAAATGTTTATCCATTTTTTGAAATATGGTTCAATATAAATATTAGCTTCAAAAAAAGGGGCAAGATAATCTCAAAATAAATATAATTAAATGAATTTAGATTATATGAATATTTTGATAAGATGTACTAAATCTAAGAATATGCTAAATATGAAAAGTACAAAATTTAATGTTTTGATAATAGCAATACTATTGACCAAATTTTGACTTCAAGTCAAAAAATTTCAAACCCTCTAATTTTAAACTTACATAGGGAAATCGTATGTATTTTTCATGGTCCACAATGGTCGTAAAGAGTCTCAAATAGTCATGCTTTCCATTCCTTTGCCTTGTCCAATTTTTGGTCTTATGAACACTTGTCTAGTCCAAGAGGTCAAGCACAAGGTATTGTTGTGTCAAACTTGTTAAAATATTTAATATATTAAAAATTAATTAAAATGTTATTTTAATGTCATTAATGTCATCTTATCATGATTTAACCTTTATTTGACTTGTAAATGCAAAAAAATGTCAATTTGGCTACCTTTTGGCCCATATAGAGGAATAGGACATTATAATTCAATAAGAGATCATTTAAAATAGATTAAAAATTAAATTTATGTTCTAGAGAGGTGAAGGAATGTTTTATTTTTAGTCGGGTATTGACAAACTTGCAATTTCAACTCCCCAAATAGGAAAAATGATAGTTTTAAGTACTTTTGGGCACTTATACGGCCTTGTAGGATTAGTTGTTAGTTGGAAATGGTTTTTAGGTGTCTATTTGGATCCCTAAAATCATTTAAAATCTTTTTACTAAGCTTTAAGTTGAACTAATACTCCAAATACCTTTTCTCCTCCATCATTGCCTTCACATGCTCAAAAAGGAAAAATTGAGGTGGATGGTATGGCCGAGAGAGAGAGAGAGAGAGAGAGATGAGAGAGAGAGAGAGAGAGAGAGAGAGAGAGAGAGAGAGAGAGAGAGAGAGAGAGAGAGAGAGAGAGAGAGAGAGAGAGAGAGAGAGAGAGAGAGAGAGAGAGAGAGAGAGAGAGAGAGTTAGGATATGAAAATTTGGACATTGATATGGGACATAATAATATTAAAAAAATTGTATTGTTTTTCATAATTATGGATTATTATTTATGAATAATTGCTAAAAGTGACAATAGGTCACTATTGACTATCCATCTGAAAGGGGTTTGTTATTGCACCTATTTCTATAGATTCATATTCTATGAAAGGGAATGATTTTTAGTATGGTTTTTTATAGTTATTGTATCACATTTTAATTTTTTTTTCATTATTCAACTAATCTCCATGAATTAATTTCACTTGGAGGAAGAATGTCTTGGTGCATAAGTTATTTTAGTGGGTTCTATTGCAAGTCTCTATTTTATCTTCATGGTACTGATTATCATAGGATCATAATGCCCAATTTTTCAATAAAAATCTTTAAATTATGTGAATTCATTGTTATTTTTTCTTATATGTCTATTGGTCTATGATCTTCAAGCGTACTTGCTTTTGGGAACATGGTATATGATTGCACAGTCTAATGTAAGTTTGAACTTCCAATTTGGTTCAAATACCATTAATAAATAATTGTGTATCCTCCTAATATCATAATATGACATTATAATAATAATAATAATAATAATAATAATAATAATAATAATAATAATAATAATAATAATAATAATAATAATAATAATAATAATAATATCCTAAATGCACACTCTCTAATGAAGTCACAAGTACTTCCTCATATATAAGCCTATAGGGACTATAAGACTAAATTGGAGATGCTCAAAGCTATGATGAAAAATGATTTCTACTTATCCTCATGCCTTCATGGTATTGATTGCCCTACTTCCTTTACCAAGTGAATCCAACTGACTGGATTTTATAATTCACAACTCATAAACTAATGCATTTATGGACTATATGGAACTCATACATACTGCTAGGGTAAGTTGGAGAGGACGTAAGACCTTGTCATAAGCCTATATAGGACATTGAAACAATAGTACACAAATACAAATACTAGGTTCAATGGTTTGACATGTTGAAGGGTCTAAGGACTAGAAAAGGTATCTCTTATAATCCTAAAATCATTAATTAGAGACTATAGTCATATAATATATGAAAATTGGTAATTTGAGTGTGACTTGTAACATACATCCCATAAGTCCATCTTGCTTTCTTTCATAACCCTCATAGGCATATTTTCCCTAAGTCCTAGACATTTGTAGACTTCCAAACCTAATCCTAGTTGATCTAAACTCTTCTTTCCATGACAAATCCATTCCCCCATATCCCATCAGATTAGACTTATAGTTATCAACTTGGACTATAGCACTAGACCCTAGGGTGTTCTATTTTTGGTGCTCCTATCCAATCACATTTTGAGCCCAAATTGTCATTTCCTTCTGGTTCCCAATCCTTATATTTGTCATCTTAATGTGAGTACATTCAACCCATGACTAATAGATCCCTATAAAATCCCATTCAAAGATCATTTTAAAAGGGGTTGGAAAATATCACAAAGCAAGTACAAATACAAGAAAGAATAATCAAGCATATTTCCTTATTCTCTACATAAAACCATCCAATACCATTTCAAGCTAATTCAAATCCTTACACCATTACCTAACCACCTCAAGAATATCCAATTTAGTATTTTTCATATTCATACACTCTATTTCACAAAACACATCAAGTGGGAGCATTACATATGGCTTGATCCCTCTTCAAAGTATTGGTATGTAAATATCATGCCCATATAAGGGGTGTGGATACATGTTCAGTGAATCTTACATAAACTAACCCCCCTTGTTTCTCCAAGTTTTCATTCAAGTTCAATCACAAGGAAGACCTAGGGTTGGAGATTAAATCATCTCTACAGGGAGTTGCACAAACATCTAACAGTCAAAATTTCATAATTAGGGTCTCATAGACATAATGAATAAAACTCAAAAAGCTCAGGTCTCCTAGACAATAGTGGTAGAAGTGGACTATAGAAATAGAGCCTAGGGTGTCCTATTTTTTGTGTTCCTATCCAAACATAAAATTAAGGCTATATCATTATTTTTGATAGTGTCTCAGTCCTACATAGTGAATTTCAGCCTTTGTCTCAGTCGTATCAGCCAATTTTTAGCTATGTCTTGTTTTCTTTCCCTTATTACTATTTTTAGAAAATATCAAATAAAAGTCAAATTATGAAAATCATTATATTCATTATTGCATATTTATACTCAAATTTCATTATTCAAACCCTTTAACTAAAAAAGGAATAATACACCAATATTTCCAAAACTGTTAAATCATTTAGTAAACATGACTTACTTTGATTGTGCACAAAAACCCTATAAACCCCAGGGTAAATTTCTTACTAATTTTTCCTCTATTTTTCTAATTTTTTACTTTCATAATAAAATCACAAATTATCATTAAAATTTAAAATTTCATAATAATTTTAAAATAATTTTTCTTTCAAACCCTAGTTGTCCATACTAGGTCCCAGTATTTTCCTAGTATTTTTTCAATAATTTTCTAAATTTTTACTAGCATATTAAAATAAGAAATTCACTTAAAATTTCAAAATTAAATAGTAATTCTCAAAATTATTTATTTTTCAAAATCCTCGTTTCATATACAAGGTATCTCTAGATCACAAATTTTCCAATAAATTTTTGATTTTTTACTTACATAACTCATAAATTCACTTGTAATTTCAAATTTTCATAGTAATTTTCAAAATATTTATCTTTCAAACCCTACCTAACCTATAATATGTCCCATTTCTTCTTAAGGTATCACCTTACACCTATAATTAGATTGGAAAAATGGATCCAACTTATTTATAATTTTTTCTTACATTCCTTGCAAATAATAAGGAGACCATACTTGGTCATATCATGTACACGAATGTAGTATACCATATGTTAGTAAAAATATTAATTATTTTGATTTCATGATTAATTTTTATAATAATGGATGATATTACTAAATTCATTACTGAAAATGCACAAGGTTTCAATATTTTTTTTGCATACTCTTTCTCGCTCATACGAAAAAATTTCCAACTCCATTTTGCTAAACACATTAGAAACATTATAATATCTATCAAAATTTTCCATGCCTTTATGCAAAAATTCATGTTATCTATCCTTTGATTTTTATATCTTATACAAATTTTTTTTCAAGTTTATCTTGATATACATATTAGACATATCATAGCACATGTAAAAGTTTTTTATGCATTAGTGCACAATTTCATGCTCTCTATCCCTTGTTTGTTATCTCTCATGTGGAATATTCTTTATAATCATATTTTTATACAAGTCATAACTCAACTTACGTAAATTTCATCCTGTATACATGGTTTTTACCTAGATATATCTAACACCTTAGTTACATGTTTTTTACATAAGCTAACTACCACTTGTCAAGTTTCAATGTCATATCTTGTGGACAGGAAAGAAATTCCTTCTCCTCCTCTCCCCCAAGAGGGTGATAGCTACTTTTCCTCTAAATAGGTACATGTTATCACCCCTCTAAAATGTGAGGAAATATATACTATTTTTACTAATTCATACATTCATCCTATAGCTTCTTCAAACCATATTCAACATATGTTCTTACATGTTCAATAAGAAGCAATTAGGTTTGCACTTGTGAGACCCTAATGGATCAAATCACCAATATGAGAAAGTTAATTTCATATTTACAAAATCAAAATCAGCTATTACATAAAAATATCACAACATTGTAAAATTAGATTATAATACAAAAGCTTCAAAGGCACCCTAATGTCAATCATGCACATGCACCTTCACCTAGTCAATTGGTTGCAAGCAATGTTACATATCAAAACAAGAAATCACAACAAAGTAACTATACAAATAGTGATTCAAAAAAAATTCAAAGATAAAATAAGAGCTCAAATGAGGTACTAAGGGAAATGATTAAATCTAACTTGATCAAACTACCTCCTTTACATCCAGTGCAAATATCTAGATATTATTATGCATATAATTGAATGCATGGGCATCACACAGATTCATGTTTGACATTGTGAAAAAAAAATAGATAATTTCTAATGAGGACCCTATACAAGATAAATCAATCAATCAATCCATAGTGACACAGGAACACATTCACAAAGGGTCAAATTTAGAAATAGTACAAAAGTGGTTACCAAATCATAACTCAAGACAACAAAAGGATAAAAAATCAAAATTATAGAAATAAATAGTACCACATGCACAAGTAAATCATGAAAAGGGTGAAAATACACCTCTCCAAAATGAGGCTCAAGTTTCACAATAGTACGGGATTGGGTAAAAATATCTATAACAATTTGATTATCAAGGTCAAGGGTTGGGCAAGCAGGCTCAAGGCATCACTACCCTTATTCTATAAAATGATAATTTTTTTCACCAAGGTTTAAGATTTATTAAACATCCTAAACCAAATAATTCATAGACATAGTTCATCAAAGGAAAAGATCTAGATACAAAAAAAGTCAACACTAGCACTCTATTGGTTCAAAATCAAGATGATAATGATGAGTGGAACAATACAAGTTATTATGGTTTCCAAGATACCATTAATGAATCCAAATATTCAAAGTCATATTCATAGTAATTTCCTCATACTTCACAATCACACATGATTCCTTTGTTTGATATAGAACACCATGATAGGGAATCTCCCATGAGACTCATCGGTTAGTATCATCTCTTCTCAGCATTATTTGTACATAGTTTCTTTTTTACTTATACATAGTTTCTCAATATTTATTGTACATAGTATCCTTTATCCTTGATTGTACATAGCCTAATCTAAAAATCCAAAAACATTCAAATAATCCAAATACACCAAAAACATTTCAATTATATCCATCATCCATGATTTACATTTTTACTACTATGTAGACTTACATTTGATGTTTTATGCTATTGTTTATTAGTTTATCTACATTACCATGCTTCACTTGATCTTATTTGAGTGTGTGCAGTGACTTCTAGCTCCTTGATTACTTCACTCTACCCATTGAGGGGGCATCCTACTTCCACATTCAAGACACACATCGATACATAGACCCATTGGGGGAATCTTCTACATGACTACACCATCCAGGTTATATCATTCCTACACCACACACTCTAGTTATCATGTTGATATACATTAATTACTATATTACGTAGATTACTCTATCGACACTCACTAGTATATAACACTTGTGTATATCCTAGCATATACCTAGTCTTGTACTAACATGTCTTGCATACTTTCACATTCTTAATTTGATTAGTTAGACATGATTGTGTTTTCAGTATTTAAATTCTTTCTAGTCTTGCTTAGCATAGCTTGATGTGATTGCATTTCTCAGTTTCAATATCCTTTGCTTCTATTCATGTGTGTGCCTTAGGACATTTTCCAATGTCCATTTCCTATACTCTTATATGTGACTATGGATTTCATGTCAACCTTGCTTGTTTCAATTATATGTATATGTGTCATTTGAACATGCCTTGTATGTTTGCTTTCTATTTTAAGTGACATGTGCCAATGTCCCTTTTTTTCTTGTCCCCTTGGACATTCTTGTATGCTTCTTGATTCTTTCCTTATGTGCTTGTTATTTATTTACTTCTCAATTATTTTACAATGCCATGATCTATATCATGCATTCTATTGCTTTATTGGATGCCATGATGGACATCATTCTCTATCCCTCCTTGATAACAAACAACTAACCAAAATTCTAGTTCTAGTTTAGTATATTACACATGATATTACATTGTTATAACTATCTAGACATACCCTTGTTGATCTAACAATATCTCATTGCAAACCATGCTATATCTTGAGATATCTTGTCAATTATCATTACTATATCATGTATCTTTGTAACTTAACACACTTGCAAGGCTCTTTATTTTAAGGAAATTAATTGCAAGGTCTCTATTCCTACCCTTAAAAGAGGGGGAAATAAATAGGAATTTTATCATAGAGATCAGAGATCTTAATAGTAAAAAAACATAGCTTTTAGAATACCTAGACTAACAACCAAACATCAAACTAGTCAAAATAGACCAGACAGATAGTAAAAATGATAGAACAATCATCGGATTTATCCTAGGATAATAATGCTAATATTGAACCACAATGTTGATGCCACTACTATCTATTTTTTATGCTTCTATCCAAATAATATAAAAACCAGATTTCTAAAATCAAGCAAAAAATAAGGTTCAACTATAGTTTTACACAGTCAAACTAGTTCAAAATCAACAATTTTTAGTATATTTTTGCTTAGAGAATTCAAATATAGAGAACATCATGCATGACATGATTGGATCTCACTTCCAATTTTAGATATGGTAGTTGGTATAAATTCTTGATTAGAATCCATGTTTTAGACAGCATTGATTGGGGATAATGTGCATAGCAAATTTATTTTCTTTTCTTTTTGAGTTTGGCATTACCTAAGAATTCTCATTAGTTACATGCCTTATTCCATCTATAGGTGGTTGAAATCATTTTGGAGTGGATTTCATTAAAGCCTAACCTTCACATTTCAAAATGCCTTTCATTCAAGCTTCATGCCCAGTTTTGGAGTGGCTTTCATACAAGCCTAATCTCCATCTTTTGAAGTGGCCAAGAGTGGCCTAGTTTCTAGCATACATTTAGATATCCATGTCAACATTGTCAAATTATAAAGTATTCATGAGCCTCAAAACCCATCTCATATAACATATATTTCATAATGGTATCAGTTCATAGCTTCACTTGATAAGGTAATGATGGAGCTAAAGGGCTAGCTAGCCTTTGCATTCTTGAACCACCTATTCAGAGGGATTGGACACACGGTCCAAGCATCGATTAACACATTCATGACCACCTATCTTCACTTAGTGTGTGAATATGGAGCTAAAGGGCTATATTTTACATTCTTGAGCCACTCTTGGGGAATTAAGCACTCATCTTCATTTATGATATTACTCTTAATACAACATCATCCAACATTACTCAGCATCATTCAACATCATAATAGGTTTTGTATTGGTTCATGTACCTAGTGAGGTGTATTCTTTCCTTTTTCTTACTCTCTTTCTTACCCAGCTTTATACATTCTTATTTTAGATATAGTGTGTCTAGTAAGAACGTATATACTCTTTTTTTTCTCTTACATATTCACACTTCACAACATGTTCTCTATATTCACAACCAAAATCACAATAGATTCATGATCTTCACCGTTGTAGGTAAGTTTAGGTATGATTTTTATTTTTCCTTTATCTTAGTATTTTGATTTTCTACAACACTAGAATATAGGGGGCAAATGTAGTTATATAAAATGTCAAAATTGGTAACTTGAGTGTGACTTGTGAGATCCATCCCATAGGTCCCGCTTTCTTGCTTTCATAACCCTCATAGGCATATTTTCATTGATTCCTATACATCCGTGGCCTTCCAAAATTGATCCTAGATGAGCTATACTCCTCTTTCCATGATAGATCCATCCCCCTTGGTCCTATTAGCTTAGGACTATAGCACCCAAGTTGGAATTTAGAGTTGGACCCTAGGGTGTCCCATTTTTGTGTTGTTATCCAATCACATTTTGAGCCTAAATGGTCATTTCCTTTTATTTTCCAATCCTTCTCCTTTTTAACCTAGTGCAAGTACATTCAACCCATGACAAATATATCCCTATAAAATTCCATTCAAATATCATTAGGAAAGGGGTTGGAAAATATCACAAATCAAGAAAAAATACTCAAGCATGTTTCCCTATTCTCTACATATAGACATCCAATACCATTTCAAGCTAATTCAAATCCTTACACTAATCCCTAGCCAACTCAAGCATATCTAGTTTAGCATTTTGCATATTCATACACTCTATTACACAAAGCACATCAAGAGGGAGGACTACATATGGCTTGATCCATCTTTGGAGTATTAGTATGTAGGCAACATGCTCACACAATGGGTGTGGATACACATTAAATAAATATTACATACACTAACCCCCCTCTTTCTCCAAGTTTCCATTCCAGTTAAATCACAAGAAAAACCTAGGGTTGGATATTAAATCATATCTACAAGGAGTTCTAAACACATCTAATAATTTAAATTTTACAAGCAAGGTCTCACAAACACAATAAACAAAACCTAGAAAGCTCTAGTCACGTAGACAACAATAGAGAAAGTGGAATATAGAATTAGAGCCTAGGGTGTCTTATTTTAGGTGATCTTGTCTAATCATAAAATTAAGGCTAGACCCTAATTTGTGATAATGTCTTAGTCTTACACAGTGAATTCTATCCATTATCTTGGTCGTATCATCTAATTTCTAGCTAAATATTATTTTCTTTTGCTTATTACTATTTTTAGAAAAGATCAAATCATATTCAAATTATACAAATTAGTATCTTAATTATTTCATATTTATTTACTAATTTTATTACTTAGACCCTTTAACTAAATTAGGAATAATACACCAATATTCCCAAAATTGTTAAATCAGAGACCTATAGGCCCTAGGCCTTTAGGTCCTCATTTTAGACCTAATCAACCTTAGATCAACATAAAGAAAATCAAAGATAATGAAATATTCTCTAATCCACTTCAAGATAGATGCAAATGGTAACCTAATTCATCCAAGAGTAATCAAGCCATCCATAGTCAAGATGAGATGATATTGTCTCAAAACATCTACAAGCAACCTACAATACCTTATATGGAAGAGACAAGGATAAGTACAATAAATAAGGTTAAAAAAGCATGTATGAGGTGTTTGGACCCAGATGTGATCTTCAAACAATTTTGAAAGCATTAAATGATCACTAAGATTAGAGGGAAAAGCCTAAACTCCAAAGTATAGTCAAGACCTTCTCAAGGTAACCTACATGCATAGCTAATGGAACAAACTTAGTTTCATGACTAAAGTTAGATGAAAAGGTGACTAAAGCTATACTAAGAACCTAACTTTAAACTTCAAGATCATTCAAATCATATAGTAGGCTAAGGACAAGTTATGAAGAGTGGTGTTCATAATCCTAACATAGTAAATACTCCTAATGACCACCTATAGGTGGTTGTAAGGAGAGATGAATTAGTTTAAAACTTGAAAGAGATATGATATAGTATGTATGATAGATGCCTTGAACATACTAATAGATATAATAAGTTAATGAATTGTTAAAAAGGGTCACTGATGATAGTGGTGAGATCTAATCACATGAACATAGTCATCACCATAAAAGAGACACCTACAGGTGACTCAGAACGTCAAGTCATCTTCAAACTTGAAGGAATGGTAGAAGAGTATTTGAGAATGATTTTAAAACTCAAATAAAACCTTAACTAGGATAAAAATATTTGAGAAGATGAGTGATGCCAAGGGTGTACACCTAAATAGAAAGGGCACATAGCCAAAGGACCATTTATCATACTTTAAGGTAATTTTTTAAAGTTTAAGGTAACCTAAGTTACTTTCTTCCACTCTATCCATTCAATCTAATGATAGGAATAGTATCTCTCCAACATAAGTGTGAATAATAAAGGGTTAATGAAGGACTTAGGGTCATTTTATGTCTTGAGACTAGATCCCCATCTATTCTCAGTTTGTAAAGGGGTATGGTGACCACCTACAACATTCATTAAGAAGAAAGGTCATAATGTGTGTTGAGACCAAAGTGAAACTAAGAGAAGTCTGAGCCATATTTAGGCCTATTCAAGAGAGTACAAAATAAAATTAGGAATAATTTCTTAGTCTAATGTTAGAGATGGGCAAGGAAGAACTTGGATGTTTGAGAGGATTAAATCTAAATTTAAGCATTGAATCAGGAGTCATGGACTCTAGAGGGGACCAATGATGACAAGTTTCAACCTAAAATGAATAATGATGAGTTTTTAAATCATTTAAATAAGGAAAAAATGTCATACATAGCTAGGCCTAGTATCTAGTCTTTTTGACTGTGTAAGAGGTCTAAATGAAGAGATCAAATGGTTATGCCAAGCCAATATGATGAAGGAAAATATCAGAAGAGGTGATTTGAACACTCTAAGGGTGTCAAGATACTCAAGAATTCCATGAAAATATTCATTAATCCCAACTATCACCTACAACTAGAGTGTGCAAGTGTGAACTAGGAAGAAGTATAAAGGTATAGTGCTTTGATAGGTTGTAAGGGTTGTGTTGACCAAATTTGACTTTTAGGTCAAATTGGGGCACCTATAGGTAAAAACATGACTTTTTAGGTATATAAAGGGTGTAATATATATGTAATAAGGTGTTTTATAGGTTTATTAATTTCAATTGATGTTATACTAGCCTTGGTCATTAGTTATTTTAGCCCTTTTAGTCATTTTGGGTCATTTTGAGGTCAAAAAGGGTGAATTTAATGAGTTGTATAGGTTTATTGGGAATTGTGAAGGTTAAAAAAGATGATTTCATACCCCATGTGTTCCATTTAGTCTTAATAAATTGACATAATTGAAATATGGTAGGTTTTGTAGAAAGGGCAGTTTTCTTGAAGGAAAAGAAGAGTTTAGCACTTGTAGAACTTCCTTGGGAATTGTACAACATTGGAAATGGTAAGGTTGTGCATTTTCATCTTCCCCAATATCAATTCCATTTTGGTTAGTTTTGTAAATGCCATATCATGATTAAAACCATTTTCCCCCTTTACACCTTTCTTGGAAAATAGAAGCGACTTGCAAGTTTGTACTTGGTATAGTCATCACAAGGGGTTTCAAGAAAAATGATCCTAAAATTATATTCTAGACTTATTTAGCTTCCATTTGATATTTATTTTTAGAGTAATGGTAACCTGAGATTTATGAACCATCCCTAAGAACTTAACCTTCTAAATCTACCTTCTAATCTGTGCACACCATGGGTTTCACCTTGGTTTGAGTATCTCCATACAATCCACTTGCTAATATTGGTTCCAGATGATTTTGAATTCCTTATCTAATGTTACCCATGTGTTTTTTCAAGTTTGGAGTTAATTTAGATGTCCAATCACCTCAAGTTTGTAGACTAGACCCATTCTATGTTATTAGTAGTTTTTCACCATATTTTGTATCTTCATCCTTGTTCATGGTTTCAATGAGTTATAATAGGTAGTTGATCATTTTTTAAATGTTCTATTGTTCTCCTTCACCTTATAAACTTCATTCTTCAAAGTATTTTTCATGAATTTGTAGTCATATGTGTTGTCCCCAAAAATAGACTTTTCATTTTTGGGACAACATGAGAACTATTTTGGTTCAACAGACCAAAATAATCTCTTCCCTTCTCGAAATTTGTTCTGAGCTTTCAAATTCCTCATTTTTCAAGATTTTTTAGTAAAGGGACTAGAAGGTTCAACAAGTTCAAAGGCTTCTACAGGCGAGTTCAGTCAAAAGAACAAGTTTCCAACACTAAGTCATTTTTAGGATTAGTTCAATGACAAGGTTCAACCAAAATGTCCATCAGCAAGCTTATAAGAAAGGATCAAACCATTGAACCATTGAACCATTGAACCATTTTGGTTCAATGGGTTCAATGGGTTAAAAGGTTCAACGTCATTATCAAGATTTAAGCGCTTCGGCAAAGGTTCAACAAGTTCAACTACTTCAAGGTTTAATGGCTTCAAAACACTTATCAAAGAGAAGAAGGATTGAACCATTGAACCATTGAACCACTTTGATTCAAAGGTTCAATGGGTTCAATGGTTTAACAGGTTCAACAACCATATGGTTCAATGCATTTTGTTCAAGCAATCAAAGGACTTAGCCAAATAAAAACAATGAACCGATTGAACCGTTGAACCTTGAACCAAAAGGTTCAATGAGTTCATGGGTTCAAAGGTTCAAAGACGGCCTCAGTCAAGGAAAGAAGCAACAAACAGGTGGTTTAAAAGATGGTTCAACCAAGGAGCGGGAAAGCGATTGAACCAGGAAGTGATGGAACAAAAGAGGTAGAATGAACTGATGAACCAATGTACTTTTAGCAGGTTCAAAGGTTTAAGGTTAAACATGGTTCAAGTGGCTAGCGACCATTGACGGCCCTGCAGATGTCAAATTTAAAGTAAGGGAATATCCATTGAAATTCAAATAAAGTGTGGAACTTGAAGGAAGAACTAAGTGATTGGCTGAAAAGATAGCCTGAGACCTTAAATTCTAGGAAGAGACAAAGCTAGAAAAGACAAAGCTGGAAAGGACAAAATTGCAAAGAGGGAAAATCTTGAAATATCTATGCAAAAGTTATTCTAGCAGGTGGAACAGTCTGTAAAGTAGATATTTGAGCTTGCAAACATTGAAGGCAGAGCCTCTTGGTCTCCTTTGGAGTAAAGATAAAATGGACAGCTACAAAGACATTAGAGGGGATAGACCAAATGATCCAGACCTAGGAAAATACATATTAGATGAATAGAGACACCATAGTTAAGGCAACACACTATTCCAAGCATGGTCCCTCTAGACAAAACTAAAGGTGCATTAAAGGCATTGACTATAGCATGGGCCATCCCATGGGAGAGAGCGCCAAGCCTTACTTGGTGGTTATATATTATAATCTCTTTTATTGTTATAAAGAGATCTTCCCAATATAGAAGTGAAACTCTACCCAATTGAAATGTGAATACTGAGACTTTGAGCTTAGATTGTATTTCATTTCATTTTATTTGAATGAGAAAGCAAGTTATTTGTAGACTTTGTGCTATTTTGGCTTGTATCATTTTAGAATATTATTCTTATGTCTGTCTTCTAAATGTGTTCTTATTTATTTAATTTGGCAAGTAGAATTAGTAAAAGTAACAAGGAAGGTGTCTTGAAGCCAACTGTGGGAATACTTTGTGCTGCCATAGTTGTCTTTAATGTGTGTTTATTTTCTGTTTCTATGTAAAGGACCTTGGGATGAATTTGTGCCCTCATTGTCCTTCATATCTCACTCTTGGGTTGTCAAGGTGAACTGCTCTAGTGCTTTCCCATTGTTAATTTTTTCTCCCTAGCCTCGTGCAATAATTTTTGGTGACTTTGCTGGGGATGAACATGTAGTCTGAAGCCTCAAGTTTCAGATTGAAGCAGTTCCTTCCCTTATCCATTATAGACTCTGGCAACTCCATTCTGTGTCTTACCCATTATCATTATAGCCTTACCATTTTCTTCCATCTCCATTATTTTATCTAGTCTACAAAACCAAAGCTATTGGAAAAGAGTGTGCAATTTGAAGCCTCAAGCCTCAAGCTGAAGCAGGGCCAGTTCTTTTCCATTTTTGTTCTATAATCTAGCCACTCCACCCATATTTTTTATCCCTATTTTTCATAATTAAATCATGGAAATTTGAGGCCCCTGGGGTAACTCTTTTGGCCCACTCAACTTGACTCCACCTCTACATGAACTTCCATGCAGCTCAAGAAAGAACTTCCCCAAATTCTTTGGAGATGGGAGAGTTCACCCTGATGAACACGTTGCAGCCTTCAACATATCCTGTGGTGTGATAGGGGTGGATTTTGAAGACATAGTAGTCAGGTTCTTTGTGGAAACCCTGCAAGGTGCTACTACAAACTGGCTCTACCATCTTTAGGCTAGGTCAGTGATAGACTGAAATTCCCTAAAAGACAAGTTTGAACCAAGGTTCAAGCCTACAGAGGATGCACATGCTTTGTTGTCCTAGCTCAATCAGATGAAGAAGGAACCTCATGAGCCTATGAGGGATTTTATTGCCAAGTTTGATAAGCTGAGGAACAAGATTCTTGCAATTACTTAGATAACACCTACAAACCTCAAATGATTCTTCATCAACTCATAGCTACCTGAAGTGAGTTTTCTGCTGAGATGAGCTGGCCACATAGACCTTGCTGCTGCTCAGGACTTGGCTATTGAGGTAGAAGATGACCTTATCTTGGAAAGAAAGATAAGGAAAGACCTGAACAAAGGTAAATCCTCTTCATCTTCTGAGTATCCATCTACAGGCACCATGGATCAAATGGTACAAAAGCTGGAAAATGAATTCCTAGCCTTGAAAAGGCAAATGGCACAAGGTATGTTTTTTGCTCCTTCATATAGAGATGTACCAAGGAGAACATTCCCCAATCAACCATATCAAGGCAATGCTACCAGAAGTCAAGGGAAATCAAATCGTCTTCCTCCCCAACAAAGGAACCTTGCCCTTGAAGAACCTCCAACCAACTCAGTAGTTGGATATCTGGAAATAGAACATGCTTTCTCTTTCCAACCTGAGTTTGAGCAAGAAAATGTCATTGTTATCTTCATGGAGGATCAAGAAGAATTAGCTGGTGACTCCCACATTGGTTTCTTAAATTACCAGGATGAACCTAGAAGTGAAGATGAAGTAGTCAAAGATCAGACACAGTATTCACCTAGTCCAAGAATCAGTCAACCCAATAGGCCAACAAAGAAAAGATAGAGGATCGACCCCAACTAGAAATTTCAATTGCTAAGTAGATAACCCCTCTTCTTTTTTGGTCAAAGGACCCAATGATTGCCAAAAAGGTAAGTGCATCAAACATTTCTACACCTTCTACTTTAAATTCATAGACTAGTCCTCCCCCTCCAAAAAACCAAAAGGATGAACTCCCATCCCCTCTTCCAAGTCCATTTTAGTCATCTGATATAATTGATCATGTCAAGAAATCCAAAATTCAAATGACTGAATTTGAATTCCTGCAAGCTAATCCTAAGCAATTAAACATTGGTGGAGAACTAAGTGTGGACCTATCTGAGGCAAAAATTGTGGTCACCCAAACATCATCCCTACAGCTCAAATTCTATTTGAGCCTTCAGGCAGGGCAATTACTTCTTGACCATAGAGGTTGCTCATGTCTCAGCTGATGAAAGTCTCGTAGCTGTAAATCTAGGATTTGATCAAAATAAGGCATCAGAAGAATTGGTAGGGCATAGTACAAATGAAGAAGGATCTTCCATCTCTAATAAAGAGAAATCTGATAGAAGATCAGCCTCTGATTATGCTTAGATCCTGGAATCTGATGGCAGTGATTCTTCCACTAATGTTGGAGCTGAGATTGTGTTGATACTCCTTAATGAGATATTTTTCCTTCATGCAAAATATAGTTCAGCAACACCAACAACATAGCTAGATGTGAATCTCTATTGCTTGGATTGAAGACTGCTCAGGATGAAGATATCAAACTCCTTCACACCAAACGAGATGCTGAGCTGATGGTTTGTCAGGAGTTTGATGCTGACAATCAAAACATGTGCTAGACTGAACCAATAAAACATCAAGCTATGGTAGTGGACCATACTACTATACTTCCAAGTCATCAAAAGGAACTCTTTGCTAAGAGAGCAAGGAGTTATGGTTTTTAGATTGAAGACCACGCCTTGCCATGGGGCAAGAAGAAGAAATAACCAAGAGGAATGCACAAAAATGTGATTCTTGGTGGAGAGTTCCATTCACCCTTCACTGATTTTGGGGACAAAATGGTTTCCTACCGGTTTATCAAGACAAAATGCCATTTTCATTGTCTCATAATGGGTAGCATCTGAATCACTTCAATTCTTGAAGTATCAGATCAGTTCACCTGTACATATGTATATTTGTATAGTCTTTGTTTCTATTGTGTGTTGTTCATTTTCATTTTCCACTCCCCTCAGTTGTGTCCCAAGTATTCATCTGAAGGAAGTTCCCCAACTGGAGCTAGCTATTGTCCCCAAAAATAGACTTCTCATTTTTGGGACAACATGAGAACTATTTTGGTTTAAAAGACCAAAATAATCTCTTCCCTTCTCAAAATTTGTTCTGAGCTTTCAAATTCCTCATTTTTCAAGCTTTTTTAGTAAAGGGACTAGCAGGTTCAATAGGTTTAAAGGCTTCTGCAGGTGAGTTCAGTCAAAAGAACAAGTTTCTAACACTCGATCATTTTTAGGATTGGTTCAACGACAAGGTTTAACCAAAATGTCCATCAACAAGCTTATAAGCAAGGATCAAACCATTAAACCATTGAATTGTTGAAATTGAACCATTTTGGTTCAAAGGTTCAACGTCATCAGCAAGAGTTAAGCACTTTGGCAAAGGTTCAACAAGTTCAACTGCTTCAAGGTTCAACGGCTTCAAAACACTTATCAAAGAGAAGAAGGCTTGAACCATTGAACCGTTGAACCATTAAACCACTTTGGTTTAAAGATTAAATGGGTTCAATGGTTCAACAGGTTCAACAGCCATATGGTTCAATGCATTTTATTTGAGCGATCAAAAGACTTAGCCAAATAAAAATAATGAACTGATTAAACCGTTGAACCTCGAACCAAAAGGTTCAACGAGTTCATGGGTTCAAAGGCTCAAAGGCAGACTCAATCAAGGAAAGAAGCAGTAAATAGGAGGTTTAATGGATGGTTCAAGTAAGGAGCAGGAAAGTGATTGAACCAGGAAGCGATGGAACAAAAGAGGCAGAATGAACTGATGAACCAATAAACCAATGTACTTTCAGTGTGTTTAAAGGTTTAAGGTTAAGCATGGTTCAAGCTACTAGCAACCATTGATGGCCCCATAGATGTCAAATTTAAAGTAAGGGAATATCCATTGAAATTCACATAAAGTGTGGAACTTGAAGGAAGAACCAAGTGACTGGTTGAAAAGATAGCCCAAGACCTTAAATTCTAGGAAGAGACAAAGCTAGAAAAGACAAAGCTAGAAAGGACAACAACAAAAAGAGGGAGAAGCCTAAAATATCTACACAAAAGTTATTCCATTAGGTGGAATAGTCTACAAAGTAGATATTTGAGCTTGCAAACATTGAAGGCATGGCCTGTTGGTCTCCTTTGGAGTAAAGACAAAATGGATAGCTACGTAGACGTCATAGGGGATAGACCAGATGATCCAGACCTAGGAAGTGTTTTATGTTTAATTTTAAAGTATATTTCCATGTTAAATGTAAGATTTAGATGAATAGACATGCCATAATTAAGGCAATGCACTATTTCAGGCATGGTCCCTCCAAATATAATTGAAGGTGCATTGAAGGCATTGACTACAGCATGGGCCATCGCATGGGAGAGAGCACCAAGCCTTGCTTGGTGGCTATATATTGTAATCTTTGTTATTGTTTTAAGGAGATCTTTCCAATATAGAAGTGAAACTCTATCCAATTGAAAGGTGAATATTGAGACTTTGATCTTAGATTGTATTTCATTTCATTTTATCTGAATGAGAAAGCAAGTTGTTTGCAGACTTTGTGTTGTTTTGGCTTATATCATTTTAGAAGATTATTCTTATGTCTATCTTTTGAATGTGTTCTTGTTTATTTAATTTGGCAAGCAAAATTAGTGAACGTAACAAGGAAGGTGTCCTGAAGCCAACTGTAGGAAGAATTTGTGTTTTCATAGTTGTCTTTAGTGTGTGTTTATTTTATGTTTCTGTGTAAAGGACCTTGGGATGACTTTGTGCCCTCATTGTCCTTCGTATCTCACTCTTGGGCAGTCAAGGTGGAGACTTTGTGCTACATCTTAGATTGATGGTTACTACGCCCTTGGCACCCTATTACTTATCCTACTAGAAAGATTCCTATTATTTACAAGAACAAGCACTTCTAAAAGAAGATAAGTACCTTCTATCACTTCACAGGATTTCTACTATCCAGGAAGGGATCTAGCTCTTTGCTGAATGTTACTTCTGAAAGAAGAGAAGTACCTTCACCAATCACCCAGGATTTCTCCTCTATTTGTTAAAATCATCTCTGAAAAAATAGAGATGGATGGCTTATCCCACCCCTGTGTCTTACTTTTTGCTTATATATGTATATTATATAGCCTCCGTATATCTAATAGGGAACCTCCCCTTGATGAGAGGAGAGATTTGTCCCCTGTTGATGTAGTAAAAATGCACACCTGGAAGACCAATCTCCACATGCTATGGTGATAGGAACTATTTTGCTCACCAGTTAGTTGGTTGACAAAATATTCACCCAACAATATGTAATATTCACAATCTAGCAATCATTGATTAACACGTACTAGTGATATTTTGGAAGAATGCACATTGAAGACGAGGTATTGACACCTATTTTATACCCTTTTGAATTTTATGGGTGAATTTTAGGGTATTTTACCAAGTACAAAATTCATGGGATGACAAAATAATGTTCACTACCTATTTTCCCCATTATTAGAATGTAAATTTGTATGACCACCTATAGGTGGCTTGAGCAGAGAGTTTAGAAGTCATATGGAGTATTTGAAACATCTAATGAACCTTATTAACTATCTTGATATGGTGAAAGAGCATGGTAAACTTGTTTACAAGGGAATATTTCCAAATAAGGAATGAAGGTCACCTTCAAATAAATGAGATGATTGTGTTAGAGATCAAATCCCTAAAGGTGTAAAATAGAACACCTAAACTTTTGGTTGAAGGCTTGAAATATGATTATAAAAAAATTGATAAACCCAAGTGAGCATATCTTATATCTCTCACATAATTAATATAATTTAAAAAGGGATAAAGTTTTTTATTCCTTTGGTTCTCTTGGTGGTGAAGTTTGAATATACACCTCTCATCACTAATTTTTTACAGTGAAGTTTATAGGGCTTGAAACTCTAAAGAGACTCTTTCCCAAAAGTAATAGTTTGAAATCCTATCCCATGATTGGATGGTTCTATTATGAAGATAAAATTATTATTTTATTTCATTTTAAGATATAATATACAACATTTTAGACCCTAGACACAGGGTTCTACCTCCATGGAAAGCACACCTACAACTAGGAATGAGAACAATGATCTCAGATTGGATTTTTTGAGAGTTTTTAAACTATTTAAGTGAATGAGGGAGAAATAAAATACTATATGGATTTGAGTTTTCAATAAAATCCTACAAACATCATAATAAAATCCTAGATCATATTCTTACATCTACAAGTACCTTCTTATAGGCCAATATAGTCAGAAAACTTGTGTATGTAATTTGGATAAGACAGTGAGCTAGCATAGGAGGTTGTGATGATGTTTTTAGATCACCCAAGGTAAATTTGGTTACGATAAATCATTAGGTGGCTACCAAAATTCATGGATAATCTTCAACCACTTTGATCAAGGTCTATTTAAGTATAGACACCTATAGGATCTCATTGTTCAGTTGACTCTTTCTAACTGTGTTGACAGAGAGTATGAGAGATGATAGTTATTATGTGTTAGAATTATTTAAATGATGCATGAGTTTTAATCATTAATTAATGATATTATTTATTTTATTTCAGTCTTGAAACATCATTTTCAAGGTTGAAATGGACTAATAATAACCTACAAGTAGGACCTACAAGCATGGTTTCTCAGTAATTCAAGGGAAACATAGTTTGGTTAACTCCAAGTGAAGGGGAGAGTTAAGGTAGAATTAATATGACACATCAATAATATGAACACCTTTTAAAAACTATGATGATATCTATAAAACTTTGAATGTGTACAAGACATCTATAGGTATGGTGCTTTCAAGCTAAACATAACCACAGTCAATAAGGACACACTCAGTTTTGAGTAGACAGGAGCATTTGGAGATGTGTGAAAGTTTAGAGAGATAAATGGAGGGTGAAAAAACTTACTTAAAATTAGAATAATATAATTGGATAATTATGATATACATAAAATATAAAAAGGATCTCAATCAAATAATACATAGTTTATGACTGTTAAAAACATAGTCTACCTTAATAAGGGTTTATTTTGGTTTTTGGGAAAGTTGGAGGGTCCAGAGACCTTACAAAGGGTTAAAAATTGGTAAAAAACATGTTTATGATTTGATTAATCTCCTAAAAAACTCAAGTAATATGAGAAAATAGGGTAAGTTCCCTCTATTTTATCTCAAACAGAGGTCACTTCCCCTTAAGCATAAACCCTGTAATCTTGGGAAGAATGATGAAGTGGTGAACCAATAGATATAAGTACCCTTAAACAAGGTGGGAAAGGTTGAACTACATATAAAATAACTTATGAAACACCTTTTAGAAGAGGGAGATCTAACAGAGTGGTTTAAAATTCTCTAAAGTACATGTAGGCCTATGAAACCCTTTAAGGCCTAGGAGCCAAATGAGAAGTCATCCTCTATTCTAGATATAATTTGACCTTTTAGTGAATTATAAAATGTATATGGGGGAATTTTATAAGTTTTTGAGCTATCAGGAGGAAAATAAAATCATCAAAAGTCATTTTTAACTTTAGGTTATAGTTAGGATTAAAAGGAAGGTTTTGGCATAGACCCCAAATAGATGGTCACCTCCACTTTCTGCATGAGGTGAGCATTCCAACCCATTTGATAATGTTAATTGGGTCTCAATATAGCTTTTAAATCCTTTAACTTGTATTAAAAACCATAAAAGAGCCAATTTTTACTAGAAAACTCACTTAGACTCATACAAGATGAGGAAAGGAGTTTGATAGGTTAGGTTGTGATGCTCATATCTTCTTGGAGGTTTTTCATGGGTTCTAAGGGAGTTTAGGGATATTATCAGGGCTCTTGAAGGCCATGTTTGTGATTTTTTTTCACAAGTTGGATGTCTATTTTATGAATGAATCTTAAGAGGTTAGACAAGTCTAAAATCCTTGTTAAACCCTTGTAGAGACTTGATGATACAAATGGATCTATAAAGCTGATATAATGGCATATTTTCCTCATGAAACCTATTGGACCTTCTAGAGGACTCACTAAAGCTCCCTCGCATGCCAACTAGTTGTATGGACTTGTACAGATGGGGTGAGAAACATGCTCTTTTTGACCTTTTTTGTGTTGTATAGGCTAAAATAATATTTATAAGATTAAATCAAGTTTTGGAGGATTATTTATACTTTTTATAACTCCCTATGGTCATTTCATGCCATGAAGAAACTTTTAAGTATCCAAACCAGGTGTTTTAACTTAGCCAGTCAAAACTAGCCTAATGAACAAGCTAATGAGAAGGGTGGAAAGCTTCATGTAAGATAATTTTAAATCATGCCTAATGTATATAATTCCATGGAGGGTCTACTCCCTCCCATGTATTTTCATGAGAAACTAATGCCAATTTTGAGGCCAAGTGTGCAGGGTGCATGGAAGAGTAGTTTTCTTGATAGAGATGATGATTTCTCCTTTCTAGGTGATTCTAGATGACCAAGACTACAACCAATGAATATAAGAACATGTATAATTTTCTTACACTTCATTCCAATCATAATACCTAGTCCCAATCAGTTATAATATGTTCAAATAGAGCTAATCATATAGGCAATTTTTCTGACCCAGAGTGAAGAGTTACTTGCCAATCTTCATGAGGTTTATGACTTGGATTGACACTTATAGCTCCTAACCTTGCATGGTTCATCCCACATATTATTATCATGCACAAATAAATTATTTTATAAGCTTAAAAATTGTGTTTGTGACCATTGGACTTATCACTTCTCTTTTCTCTCTCAAGTTCTATAAGAACTAGCCATTTTGGCCATTGTATTCTATGCTCCACCTAAGTATGTAAAAGCCCTACTCATTTTTATACATTTTTAACAATAATACAACTAATTTTTACCTCCTCCATGAATATTCTTAGTTTTTTCATTTGGAATGTTTGGTTTTTCATAAGTGAAGACTATGTATTCCATAGCATGTTTTGTCATTCTTTCATTCTATTTGTAGTTGGAAATCTCTTTTTGTAGAGCATGTGAAGTGTTTTATGAGATTTCAAAGATTGAGTGAGTTAGTATTTTAATTATTTCCATTATATTTCTCTTTTCTATTCCTCTTAGCTTTGCATATTCATCTATAACCTCATAATGTAACATTGATGTGAGAAGATACAGACTGGAGAAGTGTATGTTTAGTTTGTCTCTTGGTTTAAAGTGTAACATGCAGCTAGTTGGATGTCATCATGTTATATAGTGTATCACCTCCCTTAGGTTAGCTTTATTTTCATTTATCCTTCTCCATTTTCACCCCCTAGGTTTAGTTTTAGTTGTTATCTAAAGTGGTACATCAAGGGAGCTAGCCCTATCTAGAGATTCACCTCATGCTTAAGCTGCCCACAAGCTTAAACGTATTTCCATTATGCCACTTAGACAAGGAGAGCTTTGACATCTCCTCGAAGGGTGTGAATCCAATTGAAAATAATTTTTTGCATTATTTGTGGAACTCTTGTTCCAAGAAGTTGAGATATTTTTGGTGTATCCCTCAATAATTAGCCTTTATAAGCATCTATCAAAGCATCAATGGTGACTCTGAAGATACATTAGCTAGTCAAGCAACCCAAGTTATCTATTTAATATTGTTTATAATATTTATTTGTTTTCTTTATTTCAATAAATATCCATGGCTGACTTTGGTGTTGAGTTTTGTTCTATACAAGTTGGTGACACATTTCAAGCTTGTACCATCCCCTACCAATATGAACAAGTCCTTTGTCAACCTTGTCATGATCCTTACCATCCTAAATATTACCTTCATTAGCTCCAATATGATTATTTTCACCCCTTTCATGAAGTATATTAGTCCTATAATTAACCTTATCAATGTATTGATCCTCTTAATCAACCTAGTCCTTTCCCAAGTCCATCCATTTCCACCTTTAAGTAAACTATTTTGGGGTGTGAGAAGTATATGTTAGATCTTGATACTCAAAGGGGATGTGGTCAAGATATTCCTGGTCATATTTTTCATAAGGTGAGTAATGCATTATATTTATTCAAAATAGAGTGGACACCTATTGAGAGAGCCAATTGTCAAAGGCTCAAAAGTGAGATGCTTGATGTAAGTGTCCTATTTTATTCCTTAGAAGATAGGCTAAGAGTTCATGAAAGGCAATCTCACCAAACCTAGTAGCCTTCATATCCACCTCCTCATGTTTCTTATCAACCATATTTTCCCCCTACTTATGAGCCTAATCAAATATGTCAAATTCATTTTTTTTCCCCATCGATTGGAGGAGAGAGTTGAAAATATAAATCTTGTGTTTGAAGCTAATCTTGATAGGCAAATTGAGTTGGCTAATATACATATGTAGTAACTCATGTTGGCAGAAAAGGAAGTGGAGATCAATCGCTCATTTCCCTCTCATGTTTAATCCCCACAACATCAAAAGGATACTTTTAATCCTAATATCCTAAGCTAGAGAAAAATAGTAGAGTCATGGGGAAAGAAAGAGGATAGAAACCTTGGTAAGGAATGTGAGGTTTAGAATGAGGTTGATCCTTTCAAAGTCCCTCTCACCCTTCTTCAAGAAGACTTTTATGTTACATATGAGCCCTCTTATATTACTTATCCTCATGATGATGCATATGAGATTCAAGAAAGACTTTTTCAAGAGAACATAACCAAGAAAATTGAATATTTGGAGTCAAGCATTGAGTTGCTAAGACAAGGT
>JARHVA010003012.1:1805000-1835000 GCA_037957365.1 Torreya grandis | reverse complement strand
AGAGGTTTTCAAGCCTTTAAATTGTATTAAAAACCATAAAAGATCCACTATTGACTACAAAACTTACTCAAACTTGTGTAAGATGAGGAAAGAAGCTCAATAGGTCATGTTGTGATGCTCATATATTCTTTGATTTTTTTTCATGGGTGACAAGGGAGTTCAAGGATATTATTAGGGGTCTTGACAACCATGTTTGTTAAATTTTTTTGTAATTTGGATGTCTAGTTTTTATGAATAGAACTTAAGAGGTTAAAAAAGCCTAAAACCCTTTTTAATCCCTTATAGAGACCTTATGATATAAATGGATATATAAATCTGATTTAATGGCATATTTTTCTCATTAGATCTATTGTAATTTGTATAGGACTCAATCAAGCTCCCTCACATGCCAACTAGATGTACAAAATTGTACAGATGGGGCGAGAAAGAGGTTATTTTTACCATTTTGTTTTGTGTAGGCTCAAAAAAGATTTTTAAGATGTAATCAAGATTTGGAGGAAGCTTTGTAATTTTTATAACTCCCTATGGTCATTTCATGCCTTTAATAAACTTCTAATTGTCCAAACTAGGTGTTTTAACTTAGCCAATCAAAACTAACCTAATGGACAAGCTAGAAAGAAGGTTGGAAAGCTTCATGTGATCTAATTTTAAACCATGCCTAATGCCTATAAGGCCATATTAGGTCTTGAAAATGTCCTCAAATCCATCAAAAGCATTTTTATGATCATATAATTCTCATTTTGTATCCAAATGTGCAAGTTGCATGGAAGAGCAATTTTTTTGATACCAGATGATGATTGCTCCTTTCCAGGTGATTCCAAAAGACCAAGCCTACAACCAATGTATGGAGGGGCATGCTTTTTTTCCTTAAACTTCATTCCAATCATCATACCTATTCCTAATCATAAATAAGGCATTCAAATAGAGTTAATCATGTAGTCATTTTTTCTAAGCTAGAATGAGGAGTTTCTTACCACTTTTCATCAAGTTTATGACTTGGATTGACACTTGTAACCCCTGACCTTACATGGTTCATCCCACATCCTCTTATCATGAAAAAATAACTAATTTTATTTACTTGACAAGTGTCCTTGTGAACCTTGGACTTCTCCCTTCTCTTCTCTCTCTCAAGTTTTATAAGAACTAGCCATTTTGGCCATTGTATTCTATGTTCCACCTGAGTATGGTGAAGCCCTGCTCATTTGTATATCTCCTGATTAATAAGATAACTGATTGTTACCTCTTCCATGATTTTTATTAGTTTTTTAATTTGGAATGTTTGATTTTACATGAGTGAAGACTATGGATTACTTAGCATGTTTTGTTATTATTTCATTCTATTTGCAGTTAGAAAGCATTTCTTGTACGACATGTGAAGTGTTTTAGGAGATCTAAACTATTAAGTGAGTTAGTCTTTTCATTAGTGTCATGCAAGGCCTCTTTTCTAGTAATCTTAGCTTTTTACATTCATCCATAGACTCATAATGTAACTCTGATGTGTGAAGATGTAGATTGGATAAGTGTATGTTCAGTTTGTCTCTTGGTTTGAAGTATAACATGTAGCTGGTTGGATGTCATCATATTATTTGGTGTATCACCTCCCTTAGGTTAGTTTGTTTTTCAGGTATCATTCTCCCTTTTCACCCACCAAGTTTAGTTTTAATTGTGATCCAAATTGATACATCAAGGGACCTAGCCCTATCTATAGATTCACCTCATCCTTAGCCTACCAACAAGCCTAAAGGTGTTTCCATTGTGCCACTTGGACAAGGAGAGCTTTGACATCTCCTCAAAGGATATAAATCCAAGTGATAACAAGTTGTTAAGAGACTTTTAATGGTAATAATAATATTTTAATATTCTCACAACATATTAAAAACTTCATTATCATTTTAATACCCCAACATGAGTGTGAAAAAGGCAAAACTTAGTCATAGATCTAATGAAATAGTAAATCCAGGCAACCTAGTCTAGTCATTAAGGAAAATGATGTGTTGAGGCCTCCATAGGAATGATAAAGATTTGAAATTTGATATATTTTTTGTTCATAAGTGGATTGAAGTGTGAATGGTCACTCCAAGGTCATTTTAGTAGTGGAAATATCCATTGTTTTGTCTCAAATCTTGCCACTCCTTGGGTAAGGGAAGCCATTAGACCCAGAGATCCATTTGAAATCTAAGTGCATGAAACAAGTTATCAAACCTCATGAATGGATCATGGTGGAAGTATATAGTAATAAAAAAGGTACCCATTCATTATCATGTGGAAATAAATGTCATTTTTCTCTGTAAGGCCCTTGAGGGCTAATAAAGAGAGCAAACTTAAACCCCAAATAGAGGGATCAATGTACCAGATTGATATATATGGATAATTGGAAATTCAAAATAATTTGTAATCATGTATAGGTTTGTTTCATAGGTTTTTTATACTCTCAAAGTAGTGGGAATAAGTTTTAAGGCTAAAAACTCAAAGTAGAGCTCTCTCTAAGCCCAAGAATGGTAAGCAATCCGTTCGAAGAGCTATTTCAGATGCACATACCATTGCTCACACTTTTCATGGGAGTTTTATCCTTTTGTAATAGTTTAAGGTGTATACTAATAAATTTTTTACAAGTTTAATGAGGTTAGTTAATGATATTTTCATTATGAATAATCGTTAAGACCCTAGATATGTCTAAAACCTCTCTTAAACCCTAATAGTGACCAATCATAAAAAAAAGAGATCAAATTCACATAAAATGCCAAAATTTAATAATAAAAAACATTGGATGTTTTTTATTACTCCAAATTTTTTATTACCATGTACTTCACTTATATGGACTACTATAAAGACTACCCAAAATACCCTATTTTTTATGTTTTTATGTTTTTTAGGTGTTTTGAGAATAGGAGAGCAACTTAAAAATCATGGGATGAGGTAATTTTATACTTTTAATAGATATTAAAATCCAAAATATTTCGTAATGTATTCCATATATGATTAAAATAGGCCCTTTTTTTTAGGTAGTCTCAAACAAGCTCAAAATGACACTTGGTGGTAAGGCTATTTTTTGGTTTCCATACTTCCATAGGGATTGGGACCCAAAATTTAACATGGAGGTTGAATATTTCATAGGTAAAGTTAATAATTTTTTTCTATTAATTTACATGTGTGGTATAATTATTTATCAATAAAATAGTGCCCAAAGTAAGGAGGCCTAATTGAGGCTTAATTCAAGAGAGAAAAAGGCAAAAAAAAATGGGTTTCTACTCAAGATACAATTTTGAGCTATAATATTTCTATCATGCATGATGGGACACAAAATATAAGAGGTTATCCAAGATAGATGTTGGTCTTGGCATTATTGTAGTAGTAGAAGTCTTCTTCATACAACATTTGGTGACTACAAGAGGTGTTAAACTCTTGATTATTGACAAGTGAGGATAATTTAATGCCAATCATGACCACAAGATCAAAAGTGAAATGTATCCCCTTTGAATTTCTTAAATTACCTTTCCATTCATATAATAAAATTTCATTTCTTTAGACTCTCCCATACACTAAGTTACCTAGAAGGAGGCTCTTTATTCTAGACTATACAAGATCTCCTAAGGATGATAACATGGATATAAATCTGCCCTTTTTTTCCTTCAATGGTGGTTCTCCTTTGAACTTTCAACAATATGATGATATTCCAATGGCAACCCTCAAAAGTGTGCCTTACTTCAATGAAGAGACTTCTCTTACCCCCATTGAACATATTAGAGACATGGACAACTTTTACAACATTCATAACATCACACAAGAGAATGTAGCAATCAAGTTTTTGGTAATCATTTTTAAAGTCAAATATTTGTAATGGTATAAGACATTAGGCCCAAATTCAATTGACTCATGGGATGACTTAGGAGACAAATTGAGCAAGAGTTTTGAAGACAAAAATGATCATTTATCCTTGGATTAGAAATTGACTACCATAAAGAGAATCCCTCATGAATCCATGCAAGATTTAAATTATAGGTTTCAAAAAACTTGGGATATAATCCCAATCCTAGTAAGACCCACACCAAACTATGTTTTTCTCTATTATCTGAAGGCCTTGAATAATGATATTGGTGTTATGTTTCAATCAATGGGTGGGAATACTCTACCAAATGCACATGAAATTTCCATACTAGCTGAGAATAACTTGATCTAATATGGAAAAAATATTCTTAGGCCTACTATGCCTTTGTTTTCTGATTTTCAAACTCCCACACCCACTATAATTCCTATCCCCACACCCAAGAATACACAATCTACCCCTAGTAAATAAAATAATAAAAAAATAAGATGCAATTAAGACTCTTAAAGAATAAATCCAGTCTCTTAAGAGGCATCAACAATATAATCAATGGAGGTCTTACCAAGGTCCTTTCTAGCCTTACCAATCCTATCAATCTCCTAAATAACCTTTTTGAGGTCAATACTGAGGATAAGGGAAACTAACTCAAGTAAGGTAACCTAATGGACAAAACCACAATGCTCCTTCTACTTCTAGGGCACTTGTACCTATTCAAAAGAATCTTGTACAAGATAATGGAGAGTAACCTACATGGAAACAACTTCATGATCCTTCCACTTATGCAAATGAATCATTCAATCTAGCCTATATGGTTCAATGGGTAAAAATGCTTTACATGACTCAAGAAGATATGTCTAATGGATAATTGAATAATAAAGTGGATGATCAATCAAATTCTTTCATGATGAACTAATATCAAGAGGAATCAAGTGTTATCAACTACCAAGGAAATATTAATGTTGATATATGTTTCATAGCTATAAATACAATGTCAAATAAGATAGTGGTTGAGGAAGTTTGAGGGACAAATAGTGGTCCAAATGTAAACTCTAAAGCATACCAAAGATAAGGTAAAAAAAAATCAACCCATATGAATCAAATACATCAAAAAAATTAAAATGTTAAAGCTTCTTTAATGTCAACTCCTACACATCAAGTGACATAAACTAGCAGTAGTATTTTGGATCATAAATTTGATAGCTCTCCTATGAATTTTATGGAGAAAGTTAAGAAGGTTCATGTAATAATTCCAATATGAGAAACACTATCCATACCTAGTCAAATAATCTTTCTCCAAAATGAGCTCTCCAAGATCAATACATCATCTACGTATCCTAGTGAAAGAGGGATGGATTTGACCAATGAAGTGAAGTCCAAAGATGGGTAACTAATAAAAAATAAAATAAAGGACAAACCTCCTTGATTATATCTCTTTATTATTATTGGAGATGTATTGGTTCATAATTTTCTAATCGATAGTAGAGAAAGTATCCCAATCATGCCAAAGTAAGTATCAAGTAAGCTAAAGTTGAAATATGAACCAAATTCAAAGAGAGTATTATAAATTGATGGATCAACTTCCAAAATAGTTTTCATGATCAAAGGTTTTAAATTAACTCTTCATGCTTTTACTAATTTTTTGATCTCTAAATATGTAGTGGTTGTTAATGTTCTACCTCACTTTGCTCTTTTCTTGATAAAAGACTTCACCGCCAATATTGAGGGGTACTTAATTTCATATTGATACTATATGGCACTTAAGACTCTAGATGGTGCTAAAGTGACTATCAAATCTGAGCATTTAGCCAAGTTTCATGTGGATCCTTATTTATAAAATTCATATAACATAAATTACACTATTATTGATGAGAGAGATCAAGCTAATGATCAAGAACCACTTGCACCTTTGAATGATATACATGATCTTTTAATAGAGGAGTGAGGGGTATAAAATCATGATTTTGATCCATCTAGAGGAGTTAAATAATCTAATCTTTGGGTATATTGTTTGAATGAGGAAGGTACAACCATAGCTTCTCTTTCAAAGACTAGTGATGATGGTGGTGGTTTGTGGAAAATGTTATTTGATGGCTCAAGGAGTATTCAACTATTAGGTTTTTATTTAATTATTCTTAAAATTAAGTATAATGTGAGGATCTCATTCATGAGATTTAATGGGAAAATAAGAGGGGTATCCAGCAAGTTCAAGCCATTGGATATAGTGAACTAGTTGTGCATCAAGTAAGAGGTAATATTGAATCAAAAACACCTTTTTAAAGTGATATAAGCATATATTATGGGACCTTATTAAATATTTTAAAGCCTTTGACATAAAATTAGTCCTAAGGGAAGCAAATAGACATGTTTATAGGTTAGATTCATTTGGATCACAATTTGATATTCTAAATGATGTCAAGAGTCTAAAATTTTAGTCACACATTATGGTAGTTGTAAGGCCTTCCATAATAGATAATGATGTAAATTGGTAAGTTTTTTAATGTGACAAAAAAATAACATGTTTATTATAACATGAGGTAGAGTTCTCTTACAAAAATCAATTCAGGTTTTAGCATCAATATGTGGAAATTATTTTTCAACTAAGGTCTAACAAGATGCCTAAATGGTTTGTGACTCTTGAAAGTATATTCAATAAAAGTGATCAAATGAGGAAAGGCAAAGTAAGCATCTTCAAAAAAGAAGATCATCATGAGAGAGTAGCCATATTCAAAGACAAGTTACTTAAGCTTGGGAAGGTATGTATACAAGAAAAAAAGCCAACATTCATTGAGTTATGTAGAGAATTTGAAGATGTCTTTACTTGAGATTATTGTGATCTCAAAGGTTTTGATCCTTCATTATCTAAAAACACTATAAGATTTTATTCCAATTCTAAAATTTTGAGGCAAAAATAAAAAACATTAAATCCTAAGGTGGAGATGCTCATGATAGAGGAACTCATAAGGTTGATTGAGTAAAATATTATCTTTCTTATCAAACATTCTTCATGGGTTACCAATCCTGTACTAATGACAAAGAAGAGTGGTAAAATTAGGTTGTGTGTGGAATTTATAGACTTTAATAGAGTCTCATTGAAGGATAAATATCCTATATCTTCAATGGAACAAATACTTCAAGTAGTGATTGGCTCTCAATGTTTATCACTCTTAAATGGATATTTGGGGTATAACCGAGTGTTGGTCAAAGAGGAAGATCAATACAAGATAGCCTTTACTAAAACATGGGGGATATATGCTTTAAAATAATACCATTTTGGATTTATAATATATGTGCTACTTTCCAAAGGGGCATGGACATGGATTTATAAGGTTTGATAAATGACATAGTGTTGATATACCTTGATGACATAATAATTTTCTCCAAGAATGCAAGTGATAATTTGAAGCACCTGAGGCAGATTTTTGAAAGGTGTAGGAAATATGAGGTGTCTCTCAATCCAAATAAGTGTGTGTTTTCTATTCATGAAGTTAAATTACTTAGACAAATTATTTCTAAGGATGTACTTACCATTGATCTTGATAGGGTTGAATACATTCTAGCTTTGTCACTACCTAATCATAAGAAAGCCTTTCAAAGTTTCCTTGGGAAGATTAACTTTGTGAGAAGGTTCATACCTAGATTTTCCATGCTTGTGAATAAAATAACAATCATGTTGAAGAAACACCAAGCTTTCTAATGGACCAAAGAAGGGAAGACCAATTTTGAGTCCATTAAACAAGCCTTTGATCAAGCACCTCCACTAATCAATCCTAATTTCTCTAAGGATTTCTTTTATGATTTTTATAATACTAATACAATTTGTTCCATGTTGATTCAAAAAAAAAATGAATGACTTGAGTATCCCATTGCCTTTTTTAGTCAAGGACATGAAGACAATGAAGAAAAGTATACCTATATCTAAAATCAAGTGTTGGCTATGATAATAAGTCTCAATAAATTCAGACATATGGTGTCCAATAACAAGATTCATGTGATGGTATCTCATCCAAGTATCATATAATTCCTCTTGAACAAATATTTGAATGAAAACAAAGTTAGGTGGATAATCAAAGTGATGGAATATGATGTAGAGATCAGGACCACCAAGATTGCAAGAGGAAGAGCATTGTGTGAAAACCTAGCATCAGACTTAAATAAATAAGAATAAGTTATTTTGGTATTGTAAGAAGATCCTAGTAAAGCTACAAATTCATCTCCTCCAAGTTAGACACAAGAAATGGTGAGATTCCTTTAAATATGTGAGTATCCTATAAGTTTAGATCAAACAAAAGGGAGATACTTTATATTTAAATCAATTCCTTATATCCATACTAATGGAGTCCTTTTTAGGAAGGATCTTAATGGGGTGCTAATTAGGTGTGTTGAAATAGATCAGGTCAAGAAAATTCTTGAATAATTCCATGATGGACTAGTAAAATGTCACTTTGCACCTAGAACTACAAGTGCAAAAATAATGAGGGTTGGTTACTAATGTCCTAAACTATTCAAGGATTCATATCCTTGGGTTAGAAGGTGTGAAAGGTGTGCACTTTTTATGGGCAAACAATGACTTTCAGCCCTTCTGTTTCATCTAATTTAGGTTAAATAACCATTCATGCAATGGGGGATTGATTTCATTGGAATTATTAATCCTCCATATAGTGGTGGTCACAAATGGATCCTTACAACCACAGACTATTTCAAAAGGTGGGTAGAGGTAGTGGATCTCAAAGAGGCTAATGAAACATTATTTATTAACTTCTATGAGAGCATAATAACAAGGTTTGGAGTGCCTACAACTATAATTTTTGATAATGCCATGGATTTTAGTGGAGTGAGAATGATGGAATGGGATATACAACATGGAATATCTTTGAGTGCCTCTTCAAATTATTGCCCTAAAGGTAATGGGATAGATGAGTCTAGTAAAAATAATTTAATCAGAATTATTAAGAGAACTATAGAGGACAATCAAAGAGTTTGGCATAATAGGTTGAAGACATCCCTTTGGGCTAATAGGATCACTCCTAATGTTGTCATTATAAATTCCAAGTATATGCTTGTCTATGGGAGAGATATCTAGTTACCTATTTCACTTGAGTTACTATCCCTTGAATTGGCACATCATCTTGGAAGGATGGATAATGATCCTATATAGATAAGATGGGTTAAACTAATGACCCTAGAGGGGATAAGAAATCAAGTTATGATCACCTTGGAGTGTAACCAAGAAAAAGTGAAGAATAAATTTGACAAGATATCCATATATAAATAAGTGGGATACTGATATATCCAAACTAAGTAAGCCTACCAAGTTTGATACATTATGGAGTGGACCTTATGTCATCATTTCTTGGAAGGAGCATAATGACTTTCAATTGGAAAGACTTAATGGAGAAGAATTAAGTATCCCAATCAATGGGATACTATTGAATCTATGTTATTGAGGTTAGTTATATCTTTGTACATATTAGAGTAGGTTTTGTGTTCCCTAAGCACTTCATGCACATGTGTTTGTCTTGTTTTCATTATGTGTTTTTTTCCTTTGAGTGTATTTTGACACATGTTTGGTGTGGTGTTTGTATTTTTGTCATCCATTTCAGTTTTTTTACAAGGTAGGTATAAATTTTTACCTTCATATTGACCCCATTTCCCAATGTAAGGATAAGGCCACTAATCCATTAGCATTACAAGAAGGCTACCCCTATGAATCACCAAATTGATGACCCCAAATCAAAATTGGTCAACCCATCTAAATTTAAACTTTAATAGGGTGGTAATATGGATTTTTCATGGTCTAAAATGGTCCTAAAGAGTCCCATATAGTCTTGTTTTCCCTTCCTTAGCCTTGTCCAAGTTTTGGTCTTATGAACACTTGTCTAGTCCAAGAGGTCAATCATAAGTTCTTGTTGTATCAAAATTGTTCAAAGGTTTAATATATTTAAAATTCATTAAAAAGGTTATTTTAATGTAATTAATTTCATCCTATCATGATTTAACCTTTATTTGACTTGCAAATGCAAAAAAATGTTAATTTGGCCACATTTTGGCACATATGGAGGAATGAGACATTACACTTCAATAAGAGAATATTTAAAAGGGATTAAAAATGACCTTTATGTTAGAGATAGGTCATAAAATATTTAGTGTCATTTAGGTCATGATAAACTTGTAGTTTCAACTCCTCAAAATGGAAAAATGGTAGGTTTAAGCATATTTGGGAACTTGTATGGTCTTGGAGGATCAATTGTCAATTGGAAATGGTTTGGAAGTGTATATTAGGATCCATCACATAATTTAATAACTTTGGACCAATTTTAAAGTTGAATTGATGCTCCAGACACCTTTTCTCCTCCATGACTACCTTCACAAGCTCAGGAAGGCAAAAATTGAAGTGGATGGTATAGCTAGGAGAGAGATAGTTAGGAGATTAAATTTTGGACCTTGATAGGGGCCCTAATTATATTAAAAATATTAAAAAAAATTTATAATTATAGCCTATTATTTATGAATAATCACTAAGAGTGATAGCAGGTTATTAAGGCCTATCCATTTGAGAGGGGTATGTTATTGCACCTTTTTGTCTATATAAGAATTAGATGGAAGGGAATGATTTTGAGGATGGTTTTTATAGGTATTTTATATACTTTTAATGGTAGGTTCATCAGTCAACTCATCTCCATGATGTATTTTCACTTAGAGGAAGAATGTCTTGGTGCATAAGTTATTTTAGTGGGTTCTGCTGCAAGTCTCTATTTTACCTTCATGGTAGTGATTCTCTAAGGTTTATCATGATCCATTGTTCATTAAAAATCCCTCATTTATATGGATTCATTTTTCTTTATTCTTGGATGTCTCTTAGTGTATGATGTTCAAGTGTAATTGCTTTTGGGAACATGGTCTATGATTGCATAGTCTAATGGAGGTTTGAAGTTCCAACTTGGTTCAAATACCATTTATAAATCATGATGTAGGATCTTTAGATCATATTATGATATTGGAAGCATGAGAGAGACAATATGAGATTCTAAATGCATACTCTCTAATGAAGTCACAAGTACTCCATATACAGACTATAAGACTAGATTGGATATGTTCATAGCTATGATGGAAAAAAAATCTATTTATCCTCATTCCTTCATAGTCTTGATTGACCTACTACATTCACCAAGTGATTCTAAGTGACTAGATGTTCTAATTCACAACTCACAATCTTATTCATTAATGGACTATATGTAGTCTATATAGGATGTTAGGGTAAGTTGAGGAGAACATAAGACCTTGTCATAAGCCTCTATAGACCATTGAAACAATAATACACAAAGACAAATAATGAGGGTAGTGGTTTGACATGTTGAAGTGTCTAAGGACTAGAGAGCATGTATTTTATAGTCCTAAAATAATTAATTAGAGACCTAAAGGCCCTAAGATATTGGGTCCTCATTTTAGACCTAATCAACCTCAGATCAATATAAAGAAAAGATAAGATAATTAAATTTTCTCTAATCCACTTCAGGATAGATGCAAATGGTAACCCAACTCATCTAAGAGTAACCAGGCCATCCATAGTTAGGATGAGATGATATTGTTTCTAAACATCTACATGTACCTACAATACACTGTATAGAGGAGATAATGATGAGTACAATAAATAAGGTCAATAGATCATGTATGAGGTGTTTTGACCTAGTTGTGACCTTCAAACAAGTTTGAAATAATTGAAAGAAAAATAAGCTTAGAGGGTAAAGCCTAAACTCCTAAGTATAGTCAAGACCTTCTCAATGTCACATATAGTCATACTTAATGGAACAAACTTAGTTTCATGCTTAAATTTATAAGTAATGGTGACTGAAAGGTATATTAAGTGCCTAAGTTGAAACTTCAAGCTCATTCAAAGAATAGAGTGGGATAAGGATAAGTGATGAAGAGAAGTTTAAAAACCTAACAATATCAATAATCTTAATGAGCACCTACATGTGGCTATAAGGGGATATGAATTGGTTTTAAACCTAAAAGAGAGATGATAGAGGTCTTGAACCTACTAATATAACAAGTAATTTTATAAACTATTAAAATGGGTCATTGATGATAGTGGTGAGATCTAAGAACATGAACATAATCATCACCATAAAATAGACACCTATAGATGACTCAGAACATCAAGTCATCTTCTAACATGAAGGAAGGGTAGAGGAGTATTTGAGAATGACTTAAAAACTCAAATGAAACCTCAGCTAGGATCAAAATCTTTGAGAAGGTGAGTCATGACAAGGGTGGATACCTAAAGAGACAGTACACACAACCAAAGGACCTTTTAGAAGTCTTTAAGGTAATTTTGTAAAGTTCAAGGTAATATGAGTTTCTTGTTTCCACTCCACCCAATCAAATCATTAAAGTACTGGTGTTTCTCCAAGCTGAGTGTGAATAATAAAAATGTTAATGAGGGTATTAGGGTCATTTTTTGTCTTAAGACTAGTTCCACATCTCTTCTTAATCTGTATAGGAGTATGATGATCACATATAGAAAGCATTAAGAATAAAGTTCATAATGTGTGTTGAGACCAAAGAGAAACTAAGAGAATTATAAGTGATATATAGGCCTATGTAGGAGGGTACAAAATGAAATCAAGAATACTTGTTTCACCTAATGTCAAATATGGGCAAGGAAGAAAATAGATGTTTGAGAGGATTTAAGAAAAAATTCAGAATTCAATCAAGAGTCATGGACTCTTGAGGGGACCAATTATGAAAATTTTCAATTGAGAATGAATAATTATGAGTTTCAAACTCATTTAAATAAGGAAAATTTATCATACACAGCCAGGCATAATATCTAATCTTATTGACTATGTAACAGGTCTAAATGAAGAGATCAAATAGCTATACAAAGCTAATGTGATGAAGGAAAATCTCATAATAGGTGATTTGAAGACTCCAAGGGTGTCAAAATACTTAGTATTTCCATGAAAATCTTCATTAATCCCAACTATAACCTACAACTAGTGTGTGCAAGTGTAAACTAGGAAGAAATATAAAGGTATAGTGCTTTAATAGGTTTTAAGGGTTTTGAAGTGACTTAGAAGGGTAATAATCATGTGTGAAGTTTCTCACAACATCATAAAAATGCAATTCTCACTCTATTACTCCAACATAAGTGTGACAAAGGCAAAACTCAATCATAGCTCTAATGAAATAAGAAATCAAGGCAACCTAGTCCAGTTATGAAGGAAAATGCATGTTGAGGCCTCTAAAAACATGATCAAGATTTGAAATTTGGTAAAATTAGTGTTAATAAGTGGATTTAGGTGTACACATCCACTCTTCTATCTCAGATCTTACCCACTCTTTCAGCAAGCACAGCCATGAGACCTAGAGAACCACTTGAGCTCTAAGGGAATGGAAAATTTTATTAAACCCCATTAATAGATCATGAGGGAAGTATATAGAAAAAAAATAGGTATCAATTCATTCTCAGGTGGAAAAAAATGTTGATTCTCTCTCCAATGCCCTTGAGGGCTAAAAAAGAGAGAGCAAACTTAAACACCAAATAGCCTGATCACTATACCAAATTGATATAGAGGGGTAATGGGAACTTATTAATAATGTGAAATAATGGAGAGGTTTTTTAAAAAGGTGTCTGAGCCTCTCATAGTAGAGGGAATTAATTTCAATATTGAGAACTGAAAGTAGAGCTCTCTCTAAGCTGAAAAATGCTAAAAAAGCCATTTAAAGAGCAAATTCAGATGATCATACCATTAATAACAATTTGAATGTGATTTTGATTCATTTGTAATAGTTTAATGGGTATAATAAGAAGGTTTTTTAAGTGCAATTAGGTTATTTAATGATTTATTCTTTATGAACAATCATTAAGACCCTAGACATGTCTAAAACCTCTCTTAAAACATGATAGCAACCAATCATTGGAAAAAGAGATAAAATCCACATAAAATTCCACCATTTTATCCTAAAAATTCTTGGATGTTGTTTTAGACTCCAAAGAGGTTCTGCTCATGTACTTCACTTGTGAATTACCCAAAATACCCTATTTTGCATGTTATTTTTATTTTTCAGGTGTTTTAAGAAGGGGAAGTTTCAAAATCATGGGATGAGGTTATTTAGGAATTTTATTAGATATTAAAATCCATAAATTTTCATAGGACTTTCTAGAGATGATCAAACTAGGCCCTTTTTCAAGGTCGCTCAAAATGAGACTAACTGGTAAGGCCATTTTTTGGTTTGCATACTTCCACATGTTCTCAAGATGCCAAATTTAACATAGAGGTTAGTTATGGCCTAGGTAAAGTTAATCACATTATTTTTTATTATTTTTAATGTGTTTCATAGTTATTGATAAATAAAATAGGGTCCAAAGCAAGGGGGCCTAATTGAGGCCTAATTCAAGAGAGAGAAAGGCAAAAAAAAATGGGTTTTCACTCAAGATATGAAAATGAAAATTTTCATAGAGATGTAAAGTCATAGAGAGTCCTATAATATGCCATTATTTTTTAAATATAAATTTTAAAACTCCCATACATGAAAGAAAACAAAAAAATTGCTATAAAGAAACTAGGGTTATTGAAAGCTTAATGAGCAAAACAAGTTTTTAATAGTTGGACCAAAAATAAAAATGGTGTGTTTCAAGTCTAATAAAATATTTTAGGATAATTCATATGGTTTGGAGGAGTTCAATAATGTGTAATTTAGTTTTAGGCCACTTGGACCAATCTAGGCATGGGAAATGAAGAGTTACAAGACACATATCCATATAACTGATGGAGTGTCAGGTCAGAGGAGTTTACTAAGGCATAAAAGAAGTAAAATGAGTTGTTTCATATCATTTTAATGTGAAATCATGGTTTTAAGTTTGATTTGTCACTCCTTTTATGTAATAAGTGTAGTTTTTAAGATTTTAGTCAAGGTGTCAAACCAATTTGTAACTCCTATGCCACTTAGAATGATGGAGCATCTTTACGGGATCAACACACAACATAGAAGACCTGATGTACTAATTTCATAACACTTCATTTATTTGTAACTAGTTCTCTCATGGTTAAAACTTATCACTCCTCCATTATTCCCCCCACTCTCGCTTTACCATTCTTTATAAAAGCAACCATTTTTTGGCTAAGTTTGATAGACACACATTTTTTATGTCAAAGACCTATCAAAATTGAGACTTGTACTTGCCTATCAAAAGTGAATTCAATTTGGATGTTCTAATTCTATCTTTAAAAGAGTGATTTTGAGGATTTTTTATTGATGAGTGTTTAGTGATAGTCATAACATTTGCATTTAACCTTCATGTTTCATGCCTTATGCAGGTTTGATGCCTTTCATAGGTCATATGACATGTTCTACTTTGCTTTCTTATTTAGATAATTTATAAGTCATTTGTGTTACCATTATCACCTCTTATATAACCATCCTATTACTCATTCAATCATATTAACCTTCATGTTGAAAAACTAGTGTGATAGGGGTTATTTAGAGTAGCATAGTCATAGTGTAAGTTGATATTTCATAGAGCATCTTCAACATGTTATGGATTTCATGTTTAATACATCACCTCGAAGTTATTTTGGTTAGATTAGTACTCTTTTTTCCATTTTCCATGTGAAATCAGGTGTTAGTATTAGTCTAGGTGTTTTATTTAGGGAGATAGTCCAAATATAGAGGTTTGACTCATTTAGAGGTCACCCACAACCAAGAGTCAATCCAATTTCATAACTCAAGCTGAGAGGTCTTGAATCACCCTCTCATAAGGTGTAATTTTGAGCTATAACAAATACTAAAGAGAAATTTTACTTGTTTGTTTACTGATGTGATTAAAAATCTTAGTAGTGAAGGTGTAGAAGTAGGCTATCTAAATATCTAGATCCTATCATCATATTCTCAATATTCACTTTCTACTAGTCTAGACACTTGTGTCACCATATGAACACTAACATCAATGTTATTATCTTGATTCAATCACTAGTGTTTATTAAAGTGTATTGAATATTTTTTTGAAATTCTACTCATACATATTAGCATTGACTATTGCCTTACATATTATCTATTTAGATCATCTCCATAAGTTATTGATACTAGTATTTTGATCAAAATCTTATATTATCCAACTAGTTGCATGTTAATTTGAAAAAATGGGGGTTAATGGGCTCAAATGAACTTGAGATAACATCAAAGACCTATTTTATAGTGATTAATACCTACATATCCATATAATCTAGAGATAACCTCAAACAAATGTATTTATCCCCCTTATGTGAGCTTGTGTGTGAGAACAATGGTGTAATATTCTATATGCAAGGGCATATAATTTTCTAGCTTGAAACTTGACAAATAATTAGCAGAGCCTTTTATTTGAATGATTCAAACTTATAACAAGACTTTTCCTATGTTTAATTTTTAAAAAGGGGAAAATAGGTAAGTATAACTTAGTCTTGAAAATGATATTGTAGGATTGAATAGGTATTTTTTGGTAACTACTATGTTGTGTAGACTAATTACCTAGTGATTACCAGATTCATCAGTTTGATTAAACATTAATTTTCAACCTTGGGTGTGTAGCTTTTCAAGAGTGTTAGCACTATATATGCATTACTAATTCAAAAATCAACTTGTTTTTCTAGTTGCAATACAATGAATTATTTACTATATATATCTATATATATATATATATATATATATATATATATATATATATATATATATATATATATATATATATAATGAAACTATTGTGATAGGGTTATATAACTATTCCACACTTATGTATCATACATGCATTACACTTATATAATCAAACTTAATAGTAAAACCAACTTACATAACACACTAATAATTAAAGAGGGTTAGGATCTTCATAGCAGTTCATTCTGAGAGGGGCCTTCCTCATTCAGAACTAAGCTCCAATCCCTCTCTGATAAAATTCACAAACTTATTACAAATTCAAATTTCTCATTACTCAATTTTGAATACAAAGGCTATAGTTCAAAAACTTCTTCTATTATTTATTTAAAATTATCTAACTCCTAGTCTGATCTAGGTTCTACCTTTAAATACAAAAGGTAGTTTATTGACTCTTAACCAAAAACACCAAACTAAGAAAAAATACAAATACTTAGAAACTACTCCAGTCAACCTTCAAGTAGTTAGTAACCAAAGCTACTTGTTTTACGTTTGATTGCATTAGAGATAAGGAATACTATTTTTCTATTTTATTTCCTTTTGTATTTTCTCATTTCCTTATTTTTACCATCTTTGGCAGCACATCCAACATCTCCTTGCATGTAGGGAATTCATACAACAACTATGATCTTTTCCAATCATTTATTTGCTTTCCCAAGATAGTTGGATGTGTCTACAAGATCTCCTCAATAATGACTCTAGGTGAAACTTGTAGGTGAAACCTTTAATTGTTACGAGCATTCTATAGTGGCTATGGTAAACTTATAGGTGAAGCCTACAATTATTTTGGATATTCTACAATGTCTTTAGGCAACCTGTAGGTGAAGCCTATAGTTATTTTGGGCACTTTATAGTGGATACAAACAACCTATAGGTAAATCCTATAGTTTCTATGGGCATTCTATAATGGCTATGAGAAACCTATAGGTGAAGCCTATAGTTTTTATGGGAAGCCTATAGTAGTTATGGCTTAGCAAGATTCTATAGATTTACATGACCATTCAAATGCTTGTTAGATAAAGTCACATCAATATAAATCAATCAAGGAAAATCATCAATAATTTATAAAATAACACACACACACACACACACACACACACACACACACACACACACACACACACACACACACACACACACACACACACACACACACACACACACACACACATTAATGAATATACAAAATCATAACTTCATTCATTTACATTAGTGACATATAGTTATGAGATTTACATATAAAAGGGCATAGACTAAGCATGGATGAGGCTATAAAATTAAGGAATTGGTGGCATCATCACTCCCCCTACTTAGCCTCCTTCTAGACCTCGATCAAGCCTTAGTTGCATTCTAAAACCACAAAAATTTTCAATGTCTAGGGGTTCAGGATAGCCTAACCCTTCCAAGATATAAAAGCCTTTATCATTCTCAATGTGTTTCCATATTTTATTCTCTACCTCTCTATTAGCTAGAACATTTCCTTCCCAATTAGGGATTAGGAACCAAAATATAGGGCATTAAAACATCAATCCCAACCATTGTACTCTCCATTTCTTGACAAGTTAAATATACATGTGTACTATGTGGATGGCCTCCCTAAGGTTTTTATGGGAGTAAGGTTCCATATTTTTCAAGGCATTTAAGAGTTATTCCCATCTGTGAGATCAGCAAACAAAACTTTGTCTTTCATCTCCTTCCATGAGACTCAAATAGTGGTTCTAGACTTCCACCTATTTTTTGACAACCCATTCTTGTTGAGCACTTGTGTTCATAAATGACATCCATTCTTCTACTATAACATCTAAATATTTAGATTCACTCTTGATCATTAGGGTGGATTATTTATCCTTTCCCTTATATTATTCCATTTGTTTTCTTCTTTCAATTTCATTCAAAACATATTAAAAAATGCATTTAACAAGACATCCCCCAAATAGATGTTGGTATTCCATTTTGTATCACTAGAAACAACATATTGGTGAATGTAGAATTCACTTATCTAGGTTTAAAGATTAGGATTAGCATGTCTATACTCATTAAATAAATATATTGGGTCTCAGACCATATAATATTGATAATTATAAATCTTATCATAGCTGAATTTCAACCATTTTTCTTCCAAGTATACAACATATACTCTAGAAGGGGGTCTACACTCCATTAATATCTCAGTAGTTTCATTTAATTTTCCAATCTTTTTCTTCAAATATTTGATCCTATTTTTAGTAAATTTAAATTTTTATTATAATTCATCATGTTGTTCTTTTGATTCAACATATCCCTTGAATCTCTACACCAATTCTTTATGGTAGGCTTCATTATTACTAAATTTTTCCTTCACAAAAATCAAAATATCATCAGTCTCTACTGGAGTGGTGGTTGATAAATCCACATCAATAACTTCTTATATAGTGGATGTTGGTGTAGTGGGCAATGGAGGAGAAAATCCTTGACAAAAGGGTACCAAAGCTAGACCATATTTTACTGCAGGAGATTTTGTGGCCAAGGTGGATGAGAATGTTATAAGTTCCTCCACTTCCTTCTTTTTATCTGCAGAGGGTTCTATAAACTCTACTACTCCTAGAAGCATTTCAATTCCTCATTTTATTTTTAGTTCTATTATCTCATTTCTGAGTCTATATATTTCCTCCATAGCTTATTCCAATGTTTGGAACTCCTAATCATGAAAAAAATTATTCTCTTTTTTTTTCCATAACCTCTTCTTTAACCACTTCTTCTTCTCTTGCATGTTGCTCTACCTCTCTCAATTCTTCTATTGTGTATCCAATGTTTCTAAGGAGATCAATTTCCTCTTCAATGTATCTAGATGGGAGAGGTGACCATTCTTCTTCTTCTACCTTAACATATCCTTCATCAATAGACCATTCTTCTATTTAAAATCCTTGGTCTCTTCCCCTTGGTTTTCATTTTACTTATAAGAGGGGTGATTGATGGATTTTGTGTTTTTTATGCATCATTTGATAGGGTAACTTCTTATTCAATATGATATAATGTGGAATAATCAACCTAAGGTGAGGATGTAATGGGAGAAGGGACATTCTATTGTTGGATTTCCTCCTCTAGATCAAAAGGAGATAAGACCAGTCTTCTCCTCTTCTTTCCTACAGAAATCTCACATGGACCTTCATTGGCAATGGGTTGACCAGCAACACTAGTTCCCTCAACATCTTCCTGAATAGTTTGTTGGGGCTACTCCTTAGGGTATTCCCTCTCATTAATGCCTGCGTCTTATTGGGGTGAAATATTTCTTAAGTCCAAAAATTACTCCCAAGTGAGGTCAAGTCTGACAGAATCTATTCCTTGTTTAATTATGAGCCATATGAGGTAGTGGTGAGTTAGGGATATTTAATTCCCTTATGATATTCTTTGGACATTATTTTCAAGATATTCCATAAGAAATTATAAATATTAATGACTCTATTATGTCTTAAATTATTTAAAAATTTGAACTACAGAGTGTAAATGAGGGAATACCTTCCCTCACAAGTTATGTACCTTATAATATATGATGCTATCTCTCTCCATTCTGTAGGTACACAAAGTATTTACACACCTCCTTTCTTTAATACCAATCTTTCATTTGCTTAACAAAACTACTTCTTGGCCTCGTAGCCTTTGGGTCTATCTTGATAATTTTCTCCCATGTTTGGTAACCCAATTTCTTGGCTCACCAAGGTCTAAGTAACAGGAAATGTGATGCCACATATAGTATCTTAGTTTCCATCAAAATAACCTACAAATTCCTTATCAAGAGGCTCTAAAAAATGTTTCAACCATTTACAATAGGTTATTCAACTAGCTCTATGGAAGACATCCTAATTGGCTTGGTCTCCTTATAAGTGCCTATGGTCTGAGGGTTCTCTTCGCTTGACTGACCCTCCCATTTTAACTTCTCTATCATTCCATTCAACCAATAGTCAACTACACACTCTTTGGACTTATTTAAATCTACTTTTAGTAAGTTTGGTCTAAAATAGAAAATATGGGGTTTGTAGGTTGTAGGGTTTAGCTCAATAATGGTGGATGTGAGGTTGCCGGTTGTAAATTATGGTGTATCAAGGGTTACCATGACATGTGAGGTTTAACTCATAACATTCTTCCCCCACTTGAGATATCATGTGTCCTCATGTGATGTGGACTGAGTCAAAAGTATAGGATCAGATGGGTCATTATGAGGGATAAAAGTGTGGGTTTAGTCGTGTGGTGATAGACTTTTGAATGAATGATTAAATTCATAACTATGTATGCTTTATTAATACCATACATGTTATATTAGAATAATGAATGACATTTTCAATGATGAAAGATATAGTGTACCTTTTAATAATAATGTTTTAGATGTGATGCCTATGGAGTTGCATGTGTGTTTGCATGTGAATGATTAATGGGCACAATGATTAGGTTGGAAATTAGAACTAGAGTGAAGTGGAACCTTCATGAAGTGATTGAGAGATAGTCGATGGTTAGGAGTTGATGATGCCTATAGCTCATATGCATGTGATGTAAGATAGTCTACATGGAACAAAGATCTAAGACTTAGAGGATAAATGATTGTTGTCATACCCTATGATGGAAATTGTAAATTTGAGTGATCCAAGTGACGGATTAAAATATATTGAGTAGGTATCTTAGGGCATTACTACCTAGTGACCTTCATCTAGATGAATTGGATAATAGGAGTCTAGATGTTGCTTATGCCTTAGAGGTTTTGTGCCTAGGGCGTAGTTGTAGTAATCAATAGGATCTTCAACATGGAACATGTGTGCCAAAGAAATATGATATCTCACTGGTTAAAATAGTGAGATGATCTTCATAAAATGACTAGAAATAAAAATGAATCATTAATGTCTCTATAGGCAAAAAAATTGGTCTAAAACATTTCCACATGGAAAGGGAAGTTATATTCTTTGTTGTGGCTTTATATCTTAGTATTTATGGGTAGTTTTAGGTAATAGATATGAAATTTGTTTCCCTAATCTTCCTTCATTCTTCTATGAGGTTATCTGATGACCTTCATGTAATGCCCAAAAGCTAATAGCCAAGCCATCAGTGAGAGCTATAGGAAGATATATCTTGTATGTTCTATAGAAAGGTGAGAATTAGCATGAGAGGATACCTGTAGTAGCTATAGAAGTTCCCTTAGAAATATAAAAAGTGATGGCCAACTATTTATAAGGTGCCCATAGTAGCTTCAAAAATGCCCATAAAAAATGGAGAAAACCTATGTGAATAGTTGGGATTTGAGAGATTGCCTTCTCTCTGCTTCCTTCTTCACATTCCCTTATTTATTTATTTATTTGTATTTTTACCCTTAAATAGCCAGCAAGATATTTTTCTAGTTAGGCCCTTTTTATAGATCTAGGTAGCCAACATGCTAGTTTTCTACCCAAAAGCTACCAATAATACCTAAAAATGGGTTTTCATTGTTGGATTTTTTTAACTCTAACTGCTATTTGTAGTAGAATGTTTATTTAGGGTCCTAGCCAAGTCACCTAGAAATGTGACTTGTCAAGGACATATAGAAGATATCATTCATCATGCCAAAGGAGGACAAGGATGTCTTCCTCTCCTTCTTTAGTTGAGTGTAGACCGGTGCTTTTATTGTCTAGTGGGGCAACATGCCTATCAAGACATCATTGTATCCATCTTGTAATCACTGGTGTATGTGACTGGTAAATTCTTCTTAAATAAGTGGTTTTTTGTAAAAATTGAGTCTATGGACATTGAATAGTAGATGAAATCTCACTGGATCAATGGTTTGGAGTTGAACTACTCTATTTTCAAAAACATGCTCAATCTCAAAAGGACCAAGCCACCTAGTCTAGAGTTTACCCTTGTGGTCCTTGTATTTAGAGTCAAAAAGAAGGGCCCAATCTCTAATATAGAATTGCCTAGTCTTAATGTGCCTGTCATGTCATCCAATCCATTACTATTACACAAATTCTATATTCTATAATACTTTTTGTCTATAATCATCTAAGGCATTTAGCTATAGAAACCTTTCTTTCTGGGCTTCAAATATATCCATCCCAAGTTCTAGTGTTGTCCATAAGGTCTTATGCTCAAATTTGATGGACAAAACAAGTTTATTTCCATAGAGTAACTCATATGGATTGAATCCTGTAGTGGTCTTCCATGTAATTCTATAAGACCACATAGCTTCAGGAAGCCTAACCTCTCAATCCTTATGAGACAGACTAATAGTCTTTGTCAGAATATTTTTTAACTCATTGGTGACTTCCACCTATCCATTATATTGTGGATGATATGGAGTTGATTTCTTATGCCTAATCTCATATTGTTGGACTAAGGTAGTAATTAAATTAGTAATGAATTGGGATCCTTGATCAGTGACTATTTCACATGGCACACCATATCAAGTAAATATTTATTCAGAGAGGAAATATGCCACCTTCTCATTCCTAGCATGTGTAAGGGCCTTGACTTATACCCATTTAATGACATAGTTAGTATAGATAAAGATGTACTCTTTGTTGTTAGATTTTGGATCAAAAGGTCTTACAAAGTCTAGGTCCCACTTTTCAAATGGTTCAAGCACCATCTGAGGCTAAAAAATAATTTCATCTAAATGTGTGCATCTTCCCATATGCTAACATTTGTCACAATATGTAGTATATCTTATTGCATATTTATGGAGTGAGGGCCAATAGTATCATGTATTCAAAATTTTGACTATTGTATGCTTGGCTACAAGGTGTCCTCCATAGGGTTCATCATGTTAGGATTTGAGGATATCTAAAACTTCATGTTCTCTGAGACATCTTATAATGATAGATTCAGGCCCAATATAGAAAAGGAATCTAGACAACTATGAATATCTGGCACTTTTGTGAATCAATACTCTCCTTTATTTAGGGAGGAAATGTTGTGGAAGTAACCATATTACAAATTAGTTAGCAATATTAGCATACCAAAGTGTGGTAAGAGAGAGGGAGAGAGAGAATAGGTGCTCTTCTGAATATGAGTCATCCACTATGGTATCTTCTTCAGGGGTTTGTAGGCATCATAAAAATTTAGTCACTACATTTTCCTTGCTAGGTTTATTTACAATGGTGATATTAAATTCTTGTAATAAGAGTAACCATCTTATCACTGTGTCTAGAACCACTGATCTATTCATAAGGTATCAAATGACTACAAGTTTTATATGAACAAAGCCCTAATACCCTATGATGTAGTGATGAAACTTGTTGATAGCATATACTACCACCAAGAACTCTTTTTTAGTAACTATGTAATTTAATTTTGTAGCCTACATGTTTTTATTTTAAAAATAGATGGCATAATTGAGTGCTTCTTATTTTTTGCCAAGCTAAACTTTGAGGGAAGTATATAAATCATCTATGTGAATGTGAAAGGGAATCTTCTAATCATGACCATGTAGAATAGGGGAGGTGGTCAATAATTCCTTCAATTATTTGAAGGTTGTATCACAAGCAAGAGTCTAGAGAAATTTAGCATCTTTAGCCAGAAGGGTGAACAATGGTGTTGCTACTTTACTAAAATTATTGATGAATATCCTATAGTAACCAACATGGCCTAAAAAAATCTTAACATCTTTTTATTTTTGAGGAACAAGCAAGTTTTTGATGATGTTGATTTTTGTAGGGTTAACATTAATTTTTGCAGCAGATACGTGGTGGCCTAAAACAATACCTTCTATCATAAGCATGTAGCATTTATTATGGATAAGATATAGATGGTGCTCTTGATATAATTACATCACTTTTCTAAGTTTTTGTCACATTCATCAAATTTCTCTCCATAGACAGTGAAGTCATCCACATAGATTTATATACATTCATTGGCCATATCTACAAAGATACTCAGGACAACCCTCTGGAATGTGGCCAGAGCTTTACATAGCCCAAAGGGTAATATAACATAAGTATAAGTACCCTAGGGACAAGTAAAAGTGGTATTTTTCTAGTCCTCGAGCAATTTTAATCTGGTTGTAACTACTGAAGCCATCTAGAAAGGCAAAATATTTCTTCCCTATTAGTGTGTCCAACACTTAGTCAGTGAAGGGTAGAGGAAAGTGATCCTTCCTAATTTTTGTGTTAAGTTCCCTATAATAAATTCATACACACCATTCTCTATTTTTATTGGTATAATTACCAAAGGTGACACTCGTTCACTATCAGAGATAGGATATAGAAATCCAATAGTCAAAAGTTTTTGTAATTCTCTTTTGACTATTCATCAAATAGCTAGAATCATCCTACGTTGTGGTTGTTTGATTTGTTGGCACTCTTATTTGATGTAAATATGATGTTTTCATATTTATAAGTTGATTAATTGCATATCCTCATAATCTCATGCAAAAACATGTTGGTTGGCATGTAATATGTTGACTAGGAGCTTTTCCTCATTTAACTCCAACTTGCTATTAATAAGTAGTGTTTTCCCTAGAGAAATTTCAATTTTATATGAGATTGATTTCATTATTTCCATATTACTAATGGATTTGATTTTTCTATAGCTATGAGGTAGTAGCTAGTGGAATGTTTTATGTATAGATACATCAAAATTATCCAATTCCTATAAGCTAGAAAAGGGGCACTCAACACATTAGAAGTGGTTGAGATCTGTAGGAGGAGTTTGGTAATTATGTTAAAGAACATTAGAGAGAATGGTATATTTCTCTTGATCTGCTAGTGTGCATGTAGGGTCTATGGTAAACACAAGAATAAAGGAAGGCTGATCTACCTCATCTTCTTCAACCTATAATGTAGGTTCTTGTGTAATAATCCGCTGTGTTAGGGGATAAAGAACTAACCGCTTAGTGTGGTATCCATTGGCTATCATCATGCTACCTATTATATAGCTGATGAAGGCATCAACTATGGCAAACCAAGGTCATCATAAGATAAGGGGGTATCTACCCAAATTAGACTTAGGTTGTAGCATAATAAAATCTATAGGATACTCCCAAGAATATACAATGATGACAAGATCTTCAATGATTCCCTCTGGTCTAACTATAGACCTATCAATTATTTACAGTAGTGTAGATGTGGGATGAATATTATTCAGTTGTAGTTTATGCATAGTTTCAGTTATCATTACATTTATTGCATCCCCTAGGTCGATCAATGTGTTAGACAGCTACTGGTCATGGATCTAGACTATTGCTACTAGGCATCCAAGATCTTTAGTAGGGTTTTCTCCAGCATGATGTTTGCTAGCTAGCCAATCACATACACAGTATTGGGATCTTTTTTATTCCTTCCTAATTTTCATAGATATAAGTCTCTAATAGCTTTATAATATATGGGTACATCTTTGATGGCTTGAAATATAAGGATTTTGACATAAAGGTTCTTAAGCTATCCCATAAAATCAAACTCAAGTTTAATTGTATGGCATTAAAGGCTGAGATGTTCTAGAAATGGGGGGGCATTTCATCAACAACTTTATTTATTGGTTCAAAGAGTTCTTTAGGTGATGGAGGTAGGTTAGCATGTTCTTTTGGGGTTTCCTCATCTAATTAACTTATTATGTGTGGTGTTGGGGGTGGTATAACCTTCCCTAAATAGAGGTGAAATTCATTGATGTTCACTATGTATGTTGGGTTTTGAACATGCTCAGTATTGAATGTCAATTTCACCATCTTATTTGCAAGATTTTGTATAGGTCGGATAGGTAACTGGTTAGGCTTGGGTGCATCTTGTGTATTAGGCATATGAGTAGGAGTTTGTTGTTGCTATTGTGGAAGACATCCTCCTAGAGAGATACATGGTTGGTTAGGTCTCCAATGCTATTGTCACTGGTTTGTGAAGGGTGGGCCTTTGGGGTGGTTGCCAAGCTTGCATCCAAGATGGGGATATAATTTGTGGATGCTACCAAGAGGTGGTGAGGTAGCTTACTTGAGGTGGTTATGAGTTATAATTAAGAGGTGGAATTGTCATCCAAGGACTAGTCCAATTGGGAGTAACATTTACAAATTTTGAATTAAAGGAGGTAGAATTTGAAAAAGGTGGATTTTATCCCATACCTTGATAAGGTGGTCATTGAACCCATGGATTTATTTGTGAAACATAAAAAACTTGGTCACTATCTCCTCCTACAACATGTAGCTCTATTATTTCTGGTTCCTTAGTTGTGATGTGAGCTACTTTAGCCTAAACCTCATGACATCTACAATCAGCTTTTTTCTTCTTATAGTCTGGATAGTAAATGGTCAAGGCTTGATCCAAAGTTGCTTACTTTTGTATTGAGTGTAGGTTATCCAATTGGGTTGCTAAATGGCTAATGATATATTAATTCATGTCTTATAATAGGTTACTAACCTTAATTTTTGATAGGCCATTTGCAGTTACTAATGGAAGTTTTTTGCTCTTAACTTTGTTTATGGCATATCTAAAATAATTCTTGCTCGGCTCTTTGATATCTGAGAATGGTAGGTGAGAAATATCTCCTCCACTCATTAGGTCTAAGGCTTCTAGACAATATTCTCTAACTCCTTTCAAGAAGATGATTTTCAAAGATTCTTGTCCAAGTGCACTTTGCTTGAATTTTTGTACACTGAACATGAACTATTCATCCTCCTCTTGAGTCATTCTAAAGTGTCATTTCTTCTATAACTTCTTCCTCTTCCATATTACTTGGCCAAACATTTCTTTTTAATGTCCTCCCAAGTCTAGACTGAATTACTACCCAATCCCATAAACTAGTGGAGTGTTGAGTCTTTGAGAGTAGCTAGAAAAAGTTTCAATTTTTGTGCATCCTACCTGTAGTCATAACTTATAGAAAGGATATCAAATTCAAACAAGAATGTGTCTAGGTCTTCTGATAATTTACCTCTAAAATTGGGCAAGGTTGAGGGTAGGATGTTTTTCATTTATGTTATGCTTGTTGCATCTAGGATAGGAAATTCAAAAGTAACTATGTTTGGAGTCCCATTGTCCTCCACAAAGTCTCCTTCTCTACTCATGATGGATCTTCTTATGATGTCGATACCAAAGGTACTTAGGATCTCATCCTCAAACTTTATGTCAATCCCTTGGTTATCATGATAATAAATGTTTATCTATTAATCCTCAATCTTTTTACTTGAGGAAGGGTCTAATGATTCTCCTGAGCTTCCTTTGATTTGATCAAGAAAGCCTTGTTGAAATGTTGTAAATATGTTACTCTCCAGAGTGTCTAGTTCATGTAGTTCCTCTCCTTTTTTTCTTCTTACCAGCTCAGCTAATACTTCTTCTACTTCTATTTCCTTTTTTAGAGACAATAGTGCTTCTTTTGCAAGCTTCCTCCTTCAGTTTATAGTGTTCTCTTCTTCAAGAGTCTCCTGGCTTATGGTTTATTCTTCAACAAGATTCTTAGTTGCTGCAGGTATTTATGGTTCTTTTCTAGTAGAAACTTGTAGCTTCTTTGGCAAGAATCTCCCTCAAGAATCTCTTTCTCTATGTATAAACATTATACCACTCTTTTAGCTATCTTATCCCTTCCTGCATAGAGTTTTTTTTTTCATGTGTTTCAAGGGGGTTGTTTTAGACCAATTTTTTTTTAAATGCAATAATAAAGGAATGTTGAAATCAAAATAATAGGAATTGAAATTCTACTTCTAGAAAGCAATAAAAATTAACTACTGAAAGCAGGAAAATTTATTCTAAAAAGTAAGAAATGAAAGCAAGAAAATTTTATTCTAGAAAGTAGGGAATGAAAGAAGGACAATTTTATTCTAGAAAGAAGGAAATGAAAGTAGAAAAAATTATTCTAGAAAGGAAAAATGAAATCAAGAAAATTTAAGAGCACACTTTGTCGAAAATAAATCACTTATACAGGAAATAAATTCTAAAAATAAGAATTAAGTAAATTATGCACTATTTACTTTTAGAAACTTAGACATTTAGCATAAGACACTGTAGTGCCCTCACTCAACTACTCGACTAGAATTATATGTCCAAGAACTTAGACATCTAGCATAATACACCGTAGTGTCCTCACTCAACTTGTTTAACTAGGTAAAATAGTGCATTAACTAAAAAGAAAATTTTAATGATTTATTTTAGAAATAATAATTGACATCCTCCCCAACAATGGTGCCAAAATATTGTACAAATTTATTACCTAGTGATTATCAGATTCACTAGTCTAATTAAACATTAATTATCAACCTTGGGTGTGTAACCTTTTCAAGAGTGTCAGCACTATATATGCATTATTGATTCAAAAATCAACTTACTTTTCCAATTGTAGTACAATGAATTTATGTTGAATTTACCATATATATATATATATATATATATATATATATATATATATATATATATATATATAATGAAACTATTATGATAGAATTATAGAACTATTTCACACTTATGTATCATACATGCATCACACTTATTTAATCAAACTTAATAGTAAAATCAACTTACACAACACACTAATAATTAAAGAGGGTCAAGATCTTCATAGTAGTTCACTCCAAGGGGGGCCTTCCTCATTCATAATTGAGCTCCAATCCCTCTTTGAGAGAATTCACAAAATTCTTACAAATTCAACTTTCTCATTACTCAATTTTGAATACAAAGGCTATAGTTCAAAAACTTTTGCTATTATTTCCTCAAAATTATCTAGCTCCTAGTTTGATCTAGGTTCTGCCTTTAAATACAAAAGGTAGTTTATTGATTCTTAACCAAAAATGCCAAACTAAGAAAAAATACAAATACTTAAAAACTAAACAGTCAACCTTCAAGTAGTTAGTAACCAAAGTTACTTGTTTTAGGTTTGTCTAGGTTAGAGACCAGGCATACTATTTTGCTATTTTATTTACTTTTGTATTTTCTCATTATCCTTGTCTTTAACATATTTGGTAGCACATCTAACATCTCCTTGCATATAAGGAATCCATACAACAATTATGATTCTTCCCAATCATTCATTTGGTTTCCTAAGATAGTTGGATGTATTTAAAATATCTCCTCAATAATGGATCTACTTTGTATAGTGGTTGCAAGCACTCTATAGTAGCTACAAACAACATGTAGGTGAAACCTTCAATTGCTACGAGCATTCTGTAGTGGCTGTAGGTAACCTATAGGTGAAGCCTATAGTTACTGTGGGTATTTTACAATGGCTACAAGTAACCTATAGGTGAAGCCTACAATTGTTATGGGCACTCTGTAGTGGTTATGGGTAACTTGTAAGTGAAGCCTATAGTTGCTACAATGAGTAACCTATAGGTGAAGCCTATAGTTGCTATGGGCAACTTGTAGTAGCTATGGCTTAGAAATATTTTACAACTTTACATGACCCTTCAAATTCTTGTTAGATAAAGTCGCACTAGTATAATTCAATCAAGGAAAAGCATCAATAATTCATAACACACACACACACACACACACACACACACACACACACACACACACACACACACACACACACACACACACACACACACACACACACACTAATGAACATATAAAATCATAACTTCA
>JARHVA010003012.1:1775000-1800000 GCA_037957365.1 Torreya grandis | reverse complement strand
GTATTCATTATATAGTTTTGCTCTATGTTGATTATTACTATATATTGGGTTGGAATTTTCTAAGGAATTTTATCTGGTTAAGCCCTAGTCTTATTGGAATCGAGTATGCTTTTACCATTATTTTCTAAAGAATGGGTTTTGGTTATTTGTCTTGTTTTTTGTTATTTAACTTATTTCAATGATGTGTTATTTAGCATGGCTATGGAAAAAAATTATGACTACATTTTTTGACAGTTATTTCTATTTAGTTACAAGATGGATATAGGTGTTTACATTTTCATTAGGGTTTTGGTAACCCTATGTTTGATTTGAATGACTTTTGTATGAGAATAGGGTTTTTATTGAATAATAAAATTGGGTTCATATATGTAGAAATATTATTGCATTTTATGAGTGTTATTATGTAAAATAATGAATTGCATTATTTATTATTTTTTGTATACTTTGGTGACTCTTTTTGTGTCAAGACATTTTTTAGTGTAAATATCATTTAGACTATTTGATGTCTATTTGTTGTGGATAAATGTTGAGAATAGAAGTAGTTATGAATATATTTTGTACTATTTATATTATTACATACCTACGAGATATATACATAAATACCACATTTGAATTCAATGAATGAAATAATCATTGTTTGATTAGAATAAGTTAAATAGACTAGTTCACTTGATGAACAATAGTACTAATGGTAATCATAAGTACTTTTTTCACACATTATCTATAGGTCAATTACTTATCACTCATTTATGTTATTGATTTAAAAGCTTAGAATATTTGATATTGATTCACCCTTATATAACACCATGTTGTTAAAATCCACATCCAATTGATGAATGGGGTGGTCTAGGGCCACCAATGGGGGCTTCATTAGGTAGGATAGGTTAGAGTTTACATGTTTCTCTTCAGAAGGTGATTCTAGTGATTAGATTATTATTGAATTTATTTTTCTATTATGTTTTAATTTTTTGAAGGGAATGATTTAAAATAAGTGTCTCATTTTATGATTATAAATACAATTCTTGTATAGTCTTATTCATTAAGTATACAAAATTTGTTATTAAAAGTTGGAAACAACAATTTGTTATGTTGATTAGTTATTAAGTGGATGTAACATTGATTATATTTATATTTATGGATATGTATATTTTATTTCTTCCCTTGTAAGTAAAATTATATATGAATGACTATTCATTTAATGATGTGATCTTTTGATTTTAATCATTAAATTTATTATTCAAATAACTATTTATATGTTGTATTTGGAAAGGTGAATTTGTGAATTAAATTGGAGATAAAAAGTGGTTTCTTATGGTCTTTAAAGAGAACATGTATTTAGTAATCCAGTGTTGAATTTTGAGAAGTGATATACATTTTTTATGTTTAACAATGGATTAAAACCTAGACCAAGTTATCGATAAGGTACTTTTGGTTAGTGATTGTACTTGTATCAATTTAGAGAGTTCTAGTTTTTGAATGCAAATTTTAGAAACTATAAAGACATTATTATCATATTTTTGGTTTTACATTTATAACAAAATGAAATGAAGTTATGTTTTATATATTTTATATTTTCTTAATTTTGTAGGACTATTCTAAGTTGTAGATTTATACCACCAAAGTATGAATATTATATTTTAATTCAGTTTTCCATTATGTTTGATTTCATTGAAATAAATTAATAATTCCTTTGGGACTAAGAATGAGAGCTCAAGAATTTGTAGACTCAATTCAAAACTTCATTTGTTAAATGGATTGATATATTTCAAATCATGCTGAGGATTCAAGTATATTGTGAATATTAGTTGTAACGAGTTCTTCTTACTAATGATAGTTTATATTATTGACTGATTTCATTTTGAATGAATAATTACAAGTCTTCAAAACATTCTTGAAGATAATATAGATAGATTTAGATGACTTACCCTCTTTTTTCATTTTCATGTTGATTTTTATACTAAGTTACTGGATGCTTAAAAGCCTTAAATGACTGAGAAGTAAATTGATAAAATGTCATAAGTTGGAAATTTAATAAAGGAGAAGAGTTGTATGAATTTATATTTAATTAATGAAAGGACAAGTTCATTGAATAAGTCATAAAAATTTTAGTAGTATTCAATGTAACAAAGTTGAATCAATAAAAATCTTCATGAAATTATCTAAGTTGGAAAATTGGAAAACATAAGCATGTTTGTTGAAACATCCATAGAATAATTAATTCTTAAGGGATTGTTTGATGATTGTTCATTATTTATCTTGATATAAATAGACCAAATGACTAATATATGAAGTTATTACTATATGATATTTTGGGATGGTTGAATGCATATAGTTAAGTATATTTATTGATCTAATTATTTTTAGACGTAATCCCAATTGATGTAATATCCACATATATGGTAATGTTTGTCAATAAAAAGGATCTAATGTATTTTTATTAATTTATATTGTATGAATGAATTATTAAATGTTATCATTTTTAAATCCATGAGGGCAATGATCCTAGATCACATCACGATGACATAAGAAGGTAGCTCAAATTTATGGCAATTAACTTCATGTAATAGATTGAAATAATGTCAAATAGATTGCATTGTATCACTTTTGGAAATAAACCTAAATCTTAAGTCTTGAGGTTTACATAAATATGTAAATCATTAAATGTATAAGCTTATTATGTTGATTCTTCTTTTTTGAATTGAATTATTTTTACCTTAACTTATTTTAAACCTTCTTGATATTGACCTATACATTTAGGTTAAAGTCTAGCTTTTTTGTATGATAAAATTGCAGATTATTTTATGTCAAGCATAGACATTTGGTTAAGGCTAAAATTTGGTATTGTTACTTTTAGGAAGGACATAGTTTAAGTAATTTGATTCAAGTTTATGAGTGTACTTAAGTTGGTCCACCCCAATCTGCCTATTGATTGGTTAGATATTTTTAACCTTAGCCAAACACTTATGTTTAGTATAACATAGTTATGGACTTGGTCACACTTTATACAAATTAGTTTCCTTTCATTAGGTTTTAAATAGTGTTGATTAACTTAAAATTTCTTTAAAAAAAATAAATCAAGTTGTTACATAGTCAAGGCCTAGATGTTTTGATAGCTCTATGCACATACACTAGATATTGGGTACATAATCATTTTGAAGTGGGTTATTATTGAATCATTTTTCTACGCAAATGAAGTGATTTTTTTATGTCTTAGCTTTATTGCTCAAAATAATACAATATTTTCTTGATAAGGACTGAGATGGAAAATATGTGTGGATATTTATCTCTATATTCATGGCAAAATACATTAGTTTATAATGGCAAGAGGTACACAAATCAAAACAATTTTTTGTTATGATTTGGTTTTTTGTCCATTATTAATGAAATGTTTAATAATCTTCAAGATGATAGAGGAGATTAAAAATGCATGAAAAATTATCTAAAATCCTTATTCAAAACCACTATCATGTTAAATAAGCAATAATTATTTTGATGTTTATGGCTCTTCTTAGGTTTTTTGTAATAATTGATTGTGGGTTGGAAACATAGTGTAGTTTTCATGGTTCTCTATGTATAAAATATATATTTGGCTCATAAAATTGTCATATGAGTGTGATAACGATGGTGATATTGATATAAAATAATTAATAATATTTACAAGGGAAAATATATGTGGATAGTTGTCAGTGTTATCATGGAAAAAACATTTGATTTTTAATGGTCAAAAATATAAATATTTAAATGATTATAGTTTCTGACACTGTTAAGTCTATTGTAAAAAATCTATTTTTATTAGTGAAAAATTGGTTGTATTGATAGTTTAGTGTAGAGATTGATCATGAAACCATTTTCAATTGTGTTAAACTTGAATTGTATTATTTAAATGAATGAAGTGAGAATATTTTGTTTATATATAATTTTTGTTAGTAAAATAGATATATATTATTTCCACAAAAAAATGTATAGTAAAATATTATATTTGTCATAGAAAGTTTTGGGTTTCCAATGTCATGTAATTTTTATAGTTCAATGCATATAGACTAGAATTTTGGCATGTCTAAGGTCAATGTATTTTTTAAATTAAGATTTTTAGTTGAAAATATCTATGTATAGTTGTGTTTGTCAATGTGACATAAAGGTTTAATTTGCAAGGGTGAGAGTCATAAACCTTAAACAAAAAATTATGTTTAGGATCTGGTTTGTCGATTGTTAGGAATATAATATTTTGAATCTTTAATATGATAGTGAAGGTTGAAAAGGGAGTGTATATATTTATTCATGCCTTTATTGAATAAATAAACATGGTGGCTCTTATTAGCATTTATATGCTAAAATAGGCATTTAAGTACTCAAAATTAATTACTCTACTTATTATAATGCATTCCCAACCTAAAAAGAACCTTATATAGAGATTAAACTATTATTTGAGATGAAATGTAATTTTTAGGCCTTCCAAAAGTGTACGCATATAGCCATATTAAAAAATATGCATGAAAGAAATTATTATTATTATTATTAATATTATTATTATTATTATTATTATTATTATTATTATTATTATTGACAAGAATACTTCATAATAACCTAAAAAATGCTCATAAACACTTTACTTGAATTTTAATAGTCCTAATATGTTTTTAGGTATTTCAACAAACACTTACATAGATAATGATAGTTCAAATTCTGACTATAATTCTGACTATAAAATAGAACTATATTTACACAATTTTTTTCATACACCATGTATATTAAAACCCCACATCATGTATAATTTTACATTTTGGAATGGATTGACAAATTTCTCCAACCTCCTCATCCCAAAAAATGTCAACTTTCCTCCTCATTTTTTATTATTTTTCTATTTTTCTTATTTTTGTCTTCAAATATTTTTTTAAAAAAATATGTAGGTTTTTGAATCCATTAGACTCCTCTCATCATGAAATATGAATTAAAAAAATTAATTTTTTTCTTAAAACTCTTGCCTAAGTGTTTTTGGGATAATTGTTTTGTGTATGTAACTCCCCACTCAAGCCTTCTTTTTCCAAACAAATCTTTCCACACCATATCCATAAAAAAATCAAAAGATCTATATACTGTTTTTGGATGAGGTGGCTCAAGGACTTCTAACCAACACTTTGTGTATGCCAGTTGTTTGATGAAGTAAAAAAATATAAAATTTAATTAAAATTTTAAATTACTATCTCTTTTTTTTTGGTGATACAAGATATTTGATTCATCTTGGATACTCATTCATCATATTTATAGTCCCCCCCCCCACACACACATATACATATATACATATACATACACTTACAAATAACACACTATTATATTTAAGCCCTTAGAGATATGACCTCTATAATAGAGTAACCCATGATTAAATAAATTAAAATAGACATGCTTCAATAAAGGGGAGTGCTTGGGCAGAGATCCCTAGCCTCATCATTTAAATTGTGAAGCCTTTAAATTTAACACACATGTAAACACCTTAGATTGTGTAACATTATACCTTAGATTGATTATTGTAGTGGATTTTTTATTCAAACATTACCTAGTGGTAATTCATCATAGTTTCCAAACATTTTATGTGAATCACATTAATATACCACTCGATAGGTTAAATAAATAAGTGACATTGAGAATGATATAACCATATTTAAAATTTTAGGTGTTAATGTGACATCAAAAATAGAAGTTAAACCTCTTAGGTATACCTATGTATATATGTACATATTTGTAATGGTTACTAATATTTTAGGTCGATCCATTTAGTTTAAACTCTATGTACTATTGAATAGTGTTTTATACCTTATTTATAGTTATATTAAATATATTTAGGATAAACTATGGGAATAATAGTTAGGAGATACAAAATATATACCTGATTTACATATAATCACTAGTCCATTCATGGATTGTGTATCATTTTCTTTAAGTTGAGTAGGCCATATTTATATTAATAGTGTTTATTTAATCTTGACTATAGCTTCCCCTTACATCTTGTAGTGATATTTAAGGTGAAATTTTCTTCCTAAAATGCTTAAATGTTTACTTGAGATTCCCTGTCATGTATCATATTATCTATTTAAATAACTGGTTCACATAAATATGTGTTGGTTTACCTCAAAATAAGTGGACAAAATCATGCCAATTGTCATAGTCACATTTCTATTGAGAATTAGAGTAATTATTCGAAAATATTTTTAAATTACGACTTAATGGAGTTTTTGATTTAATTAGGTCATGATGGATAAAAGTGTCATCATCCCAGTGGCTCACACTTAGTCCCACTAAATAAAATATTTTATAAAATATCACTATACACAGACCATCATTTAATTAAGAGTTATTAGTATGGGAATAAAATTTAAGTCTTAGGTCACAATGACACACTAGTATTTTTTATTTGTGTTTATATATAGTATGTGGCCAAGTAAATTTTGACCTAGACCTTATAGTTTCCTTGGGCCACCTTGGAAGACCTACCATGATTAAGCTACATGTAAAACAACATGTGACCATGTCTAATGAAATTATCTACAAGACCTATGTGGAAACATGATGAAAACATGTGGACAGACTATATATTAAAACATTGGCCACATTAAATGCCACATATACTATAGTATACTTAGTAGGTATGTAAGTCTAGGAGATCCACTAACCTGTTTCATTGAATATAACACATAATGAAGTTTTCATAAAGGAATATTGCTTCTATGATTGGTTAGAATAGATATAATTCATGAGCATGACACATCATGATCCTAGGGCCTCATATATATGTAGTGGATTTGAATCAAGTTATAAATTTATCGTTAACATAGACCTATTAGGTTAAAGATTATATGGTGTTTTAGTCTAGGTCCCTTGTAGAATATTCATTATGATAATTTTTATATGTAATAAATGCATAAAGAACATGGGTCACATGGAGATATGGAGGCCTTTTCGATGGTAAAATAAAATCAATCGATGGGTATGATGTTATATTTTTTTGTAGACCACATTGTTACTTTGATTAAATGCGATGTTTTGAGAAATGGTTGAATCTATGAAAAATATTAGGCTTGCATATGCATTACTAATTAGAATATAGTTTAGTCCAAATTAGTGTCCATGATTAATCCACAAGAAGGTAAATTTTTTGAGTTATTTAATGATGCTAAAGGAGTATTATAATGAAATCAATGGTTGCACTATGTATACATAATATTTTTAAATTTTATTAATTACTGAAGATTTATCTCTTGTTGGAACTTGCCAAATCCCTAGGCTTTGATAGTTCCAGTAAACTCTTCCCTAACCAATTAATTGCCTCAAATATCTCTTACCTAAGCCAAACCTATTTTTAGAATCCACGAAATGTTGTTGATTGAGTTTTATTTATTCTCTAAATAGTGCATGTTATGGGGCTATATTGGCTCAAGCCAACTTAGTCTAGGACATAATGTCTATTTTCCAAATACTAAAGTTGATTAGGTCGATTGTTTTGGCAAAAATCCTCCAAAGGTTTAGGGTCAATCCAAGGCTATAAATACACCACTTTCATTCCATTTTCAAGAGAGGATAATTCATTTGCATGTCTTTACAATCTACATTTATTTCATTCTACTTAAGGAGTCATTACTTAGGGTTTAATCCTTCTTAAAGGATAAATTCTATTTTGTGAAGGCTTGAGATTCACTAGGAGGTCCTTAGATACACTATAATCCATTGTCATGTTATGGATTAATATCTAGTAACATTATTATTATATGTGAGTTGGTTTGTTTTAGTTATTTGAATATATTATGACTCATAATATATTCATATTTTAGTGTGTTTCTAGGGGTTTGAGTCATTTAGGGAGATTCAGAGATTTCAAAGATTTACTCTCCCCAAATATAGGAATGATATTTTTATATAATTTGTATTTCCTGTATGGAATGTAATGCAACAGAAGTAGATTATATTTTTGCGTTTTAAATATTCTCTATGTTTGGATTAATTTTTAGTGTTTATCTTCTATAGATCTAAACTAGATCTATTATCTAGTATCAGAGCCATATTAGTTTTGTGGTTGTTAGGGACAGATAGGATATTAATATGTACATCATAATACTTGCATGTTCACCCCTATGTATGCATTTTTTTTGTTATAAAAATGTTCATTGGATAGTGTCTCATATTTAGAGCATTTTGTTATAGGTAAGTTAACATAGTGAGAAATTATCCTACATATGTATCCTTGTAGCCATCTTTATGTTCTGTCCATTATATTTCTCACCAATCTATTTCTAGATTTGACCCTAACCATCCACATCCACCTCTTAGTGAATTAGATTCTAAATGGCATTGATTTGATCCACGTATATATATTGTTTGCTATCTAATTTATTGATTCATGTATATTATCATTTGTTAAAGAACATAATTATAAAGGATTTAGCTAAAAGAAATGTTCCCAGTTGGAGTAAACAAATCAATAGGATCTAGGAATGGCATGGTAGTTTGAGTGGGCCATTGATTCTCTAGAGATAGAAAAAAAAATATATCATATTTTTTTAGATGCAAGACAAGTATCATGCATGAATGGCACTTCAGATCCAATAGTACAGTAACAGAATAAGGAGCCCCAATGTCAGCTAGCATTTACCAAGCCTAGACAAATTTCTTGCAAGTCATCCATATCTGATTGAATTAGACATAAATCATGCTACACATATCCTAAGAGACTCGGCTATGGTATTTTCATTATGCTACGAGTTATTCATTCCTGAACTTAGATTCAATCTCAAGTTTGCATTCAAACTCAATTTCTTGAACTTGTAATTCAATATAGGTGTAGTTTATTCTTTATTTGTTTTTTTATATAGCATCAATTAAGAGTATATAGTTAAGTTTAATTTATATTTTTAGTCATTTTGTTTCTTAAGAATGGTATTAAGTTATTACTTATTAGTAGTTTATTCTTGTGTCGTTGTGTAGTCACCATTGTCATAGGTAAATATTAGGTTTTTAAGATGTAGTTTTTATCATATAGTTGTGATAAAAAATACTTATTTATTTTTTAATTATAAAATAAAAAATAAAAAAGGAGTCTTTATTTAATCATATAGTTGATAGTACCTTTGTATATTTAGGTGAGTCTTTTAGTTTTTATTGTCAAAATTTGTCATAAAATTCAAAAATATCAAAAAAAACATTTTTAAAGTGTCTTTATTTGTCAATAGTACATTTTTTCAAATTTTCTTAAGGTTTTATAAAGTTATAGTCAAAATTGTAAAAATAAAAATAATTTGCCTCATGGATGCATTTTCACTTGTATGCGATGTCTGGATTATGGGAGGGTCTCCCTCAAAAAATCATGCATATGAGATTCATGACTTTATTGGCTAAGTAAGAAACATCATTGAATGGAGGATGAAGGCACAAGAGGTTGGAGGTCTTTCAATGACCTCTCACTAGTCACCAATGATGGGGATGCACCAATGATGTGGTGATTTGTATTTAAATTATGTGCAGTGTGTTTGCTTTCTTACTTTGTGTGGTAGCTAAATAAAAGTACAAGTGCAATTCCTATTTGAGTTATTTCGTTTTGTAATCCCTCTAAGTTAGACAATGATGGGAATTAAATATGTACTTTCATATATGACATGGTTTATGGTAAACCAACAAAATTACTTGGTTAGTGGTTAGCCATGGGATAAACCATCACTGGTTGTTGATAAGCCATGGGAAAAACCATCATTAGTTTTTTGTTAGCCATGGAAAAACCATTTTTTAGGTTTGTGATCCTTGGAAAAATCACATAGCAGTATAGGTTAATATTCTCCCCATATTCAAATTAATGGGGTGCAACTAGGGATAATAATGTTAAGGGGGTGAATGTTACAAATTAATATCTACTAATTTTATTATTTTATGTGAGTTGGTTTATTTTAGTTAGTCAAATATATTTTAAGTCATAATATAATCGTATTTTAGTGTGTTTTTAGGAGTTTGAGTTATATAGGGAGATTGAGATATTTTTGAGGAGATTTATTCTCCCTAAATATAGGAATGATATTCTTATATAATTTATATCTCCCGTATAAAATGTAATGTAGTAGAAGTAGAATATATTATTGTGTTTTAAATATTCTTTATATTTGGATCAATTTTCAATGTTTAACTTATTTAGATCAAAACTAGATCTATTATGTCCATCCTTATTTTATTCAAAAATACACAACAACCTCTTAAAAATAACCATGGGCAAAGGGAGAGGTTGAGGCTCAATAGATTCATTTTCAAGATGAATATTCCTAACTCTTACTCATCTATGTTTAGTAGATGGATTTTCATGAATAATGAATAATGAATCATCTCTCCTTTATTAGGATTACATCTATATTAAATTGAGTATATTTTTATTTTGAATGCTTATTGTTATGTTTATTATCCCCCATTTGTGTTGCAAGTTTTGGTGATCACTAGATTAGATTTACTTTTATTGCATTATAGGTTTATATAGGGTTATCATGTGGTGTTTCTTGACTAGATGATTTAGAACCCTATCTAGTGATATTATGTGATATGATATCCCTTACTATAGGTTTAGTAGATCCATCATTGGTCATGACCTTGATTATCTAAGTATTTCTAGTAGTATATTTAGTTGATTTATCTTCTCTATGTTAGGATTGATTTATATATCAAATTAATTTTTGCTTGAATAAATTCTAGTGAACCCAAAGTGAAGATAACCATTGAATCTTTATTTTTATTATACTATATATATCTAATTGACTTAGTCTAACACTTTGTGCATAATTTTTTATACTTTATCAACCCAATCAATTTTGTTTAGCTCTATGTATAGGTCATCTTACCTTACATGGAAATACATCAATACAAGTGACTTAGTTTAACATTATGTGTTCATGTCTCTATACTCTATTGATCTAGTCAACTTAGGTTAGATCTATGTGTAGGTCATCTTTCATTACAGGAAACTATGCCAATCCAAGAAACTTAGTTTAACATTATGTGTCTAGGTCTCAATACTTTGTAGATCCAATAGACTTAGTTTTCCTTTGGATGTAGGTCATCTTACACTATAGGTAACTATTTTGGTCCCAATAAATCAATTTAATATTTTATGCGCAAGACTTAGTACTACTTCAATGTGATTGACTTAGTTTGGTTATGTTCATAACTTTAAATTTTCATCCAAATGACACCATTTGAAAATAGTAATTTGTCATCTTCAACACATAACTTTAACAATCCAATTTAATTCATCCTAATTACCAGGTTCATTTTAACCATCCTAGTTATTTCATTTTGTCAACTTATTTAAATTAATTTCTTTCTCTTTGTCAAAAGTTTAATTTTTAGAACTATATTTCCCATTATTTATTTTTTTACAAATTGTTCCCTTGTGGTAATCTAAGTTGATCTAGTGGACTTAGTTATGTCTTTTCTTTCCACCTAGATCCTAAGTTGACTTGATTAACTGAGTTCCTATTGGCTTATCTTCCAATAGACTGTGTCGATTTGATCGATAGAGTTATGCCATGTTTGTATAACCTATTTGATCCTATCAACTTAGTTCTATTTTATTATTTTTAGTAAAATAAATTAACTCATATTGATAGTAATTACTTCACTTTACTTTTATGCTTACTTTATTAAGTGGGACACATAGTCTTACTAAAAAAAATTACTGACTTAATGACATTTTACCTTCACACATGACCAGTGTTGGAAGTAGATAATGAGAAGGGGGTGATTAAATTACATAACAATAACTATTCAATTTCATTCATCATTCTATGAAGCATTGATTCACATAAGAGATTAATACATAAATAAACAAATACACAATCATATCACAAGAGAACATAGGATATATGTGTGAAACCCTCATGGGGGATAAAACCCACTATCACACCACTTTGAATACTTTTCCTATAATAAACGAGACAATATTTAGTGAGCCACTAACCCCACAAGGAACACCAACCCATCACTAGTTAGGCACCAACCCAACTAATCCTTTAGAAAAATCAAACTTAAAAGGATGATAAAAATACATAAGTGACTTGAATCCAATCCATCCACTTCAAGTACACTTCTACAATCTCCAACTTGTAAGGCAACTCCAACTTCTCTCTTGACCAAGCACCAACCTAGCCAAGGCAACTTGAACACACTCACAACACCTTGTTCCTCAAATAACTGATTGTGATCTCTTATTAATCTCTCTCTCCTATATCATATTTCATGCACCAATAATAATCCTTTTATTAATTTACTAATTATATCTCACCTGATTCAGGTCACTTCAATCTTCTATCCCTCTCAAACAACCTCCTAGGCTCACTCACTCAACATGCCTCTTTTAGGCTCATTAGATCCAATGAACTTGTTATCCACCTAAAAAAACTTGGTTAAATATGAATTATTTATCCTATGATGGTAGAAATTACCTGGTCCTCCTATTTTAAAGACTCTCTCCTTTGCATGTATCCTTTTTTATCTAACTAGCACAAATAGACCAATTAAGCCTTGCCTTTATACCACACTCTTGGTCTCACCCATCTTGGTCGGAAAATATCCTTAACCTTCTTGGATAACACTTAAAATAAATACACAAAAACATTAAAATCATGAAACAACCTCTAATTTTGTCAGCCACTACCCTTAAGGCCTAAATCCTCCCTTAGGCCTAATGGAGACTTAAAGAAATTAGGCCTTCTCTAAGGCACACATTAGACTCAGACCTCTTGGACCATATTTTTCCTTAAAAAATGATTTTAAAACTTCTAATATAAATTTAATATACACATTATAAGCTCACCTTGGTTACACAACACTATTTTATTCATTTCACACCTTGAACCAAGATATTAGGCCTACTCACCATTAGCCCTTCACACACCCAGAAAGTTTGTTTCTCAAATATAAAGTAATAAACCAAATTTTACACATAAACATATGAAAAAATCATATTTATAGAGTATTATTTACATTAAAAACCTCTATATATCCATTTTTACATCATCAAACAATCCAATAGGCCTCAAATCAACTCTTGCAACTTTTTTCACTCAGAATAGTCAAACACAACCAAAGTATAGTCAAGAACTCTTGACTCTAAAAACTTCAATAATGATAAAATATGAATTAAAATTAATAAAAATTAATATTTTAGACTTATATCATATCTTTAAACTAATTTTATTCTTCAAATATATTCAAACCACCTCTAACTCATCTATGTAAAGTGACTACTCAAATTGCCTATAGCCTCACAAAACATAGTCATGTAGAATTTTATATTTATCACATGAAATGGAAATTAAACTACTAATAATTAAAATTAATGGTTTATATTAACATTTATATCAATCCTAAATAGTTATATCTCTTGTTTTGTCATCCATCGTTGGTCTTACATACCAATCTCGCAAGCCTCTCTTACACTGTGCATACATAGTTTGATAAGCCAATTTAGTTTTCATGTTACAACACCTTACAGTAGTCAATATTAATTATATAAATAATTATTAAGACATTTATTTCTAAAAATATCAAAATTATAATTATATGCATCAAATATTGTCATATACATTCAAATATATCACTTCCCTCATCACACCTAGAACTGTCATTCTGGCTCAAGAACTAGTCAAGATGAAATTGCATTAAAACACCTTAGGAGACACTTAAAATATATGATAATAAATTAATATTATCCTTGAAAAACATTATATAAACTTTAAACATACAAATATAAATGTCTAATATCAAATAAGTAATGTATGAACTAATATCTAAACTCTACTTTTTGATTGTTCATCTCTACTAAGACAAGTCACTTTGAGGGTACCTTTTTGCTTATGTAAGAGAACCATAAACACTTAAAAATAAATGTAAAATTATTTATATGTGTTAAAAAAAACTTAAACCATTTTATTCATTCCTATTCATCTGCACTTCATCGCTAAACACTTTCTCACACTAACTTGATTTTACTCACTATTTTTACTCTTTGTCATATTAGCAATAGGTCATCTTTCAAGACAAAAATGATTGACACAAATATTATAAATTTACAAAATAAATCCATATAAATTAATAAAAATTATTAACCTTAAACCTCCATCAAATTGTATGCATTGACCTGGTCAACTTTGCTTGTAGCATCAAATTCTTTAGAAATAAACACTTTTATGTACCTTCTACTCATTTATATAACACACAACTACCACCTAAAGATGAATGGAGTCATATAAAAAATAAAAACATAAAATAATACTTAAAAATCCATTTTTGTCGATTCTTATCAATATCTTCACCATCAGGTCACTATAAGGGTTTAAAGAGGGTTTTGGACCTATTTACATTCTTAACGAATGCTCATAAAATTCTATTATTTAAAATAATAAAAAATTCTTAGAAATAATTATTAGTACCATGTTAAATCTCTAAAAAAAATATTATGACACCATTAAAATTATACACATGCTAATGAGCATCAAAACTTTCTTCTCGAGTTCTCATCTCTTCATTCTGCATACATAAGAGTTCTAAAAACATGTTTTATTGCTTTTTGTTTCTCCTCAAGACCTGAAACTTGTTTAAAAATCTTAAATAAATTTTTTTAACCTCAATAAATTCTCACATGGTCTTAAAGGAATTTAAAACTCACCCTTATCCTCCATTTGGACCACACTAGGTCTGTATGCATGTTAGGTATAGAACCACCAGTCATACTTGGATCTTGAAATCACTTGAAAACCTATTTTATTACTCCAAATACATTAAAAAATTTCAAATTAATTCATACCATGACCAATAATCTCTATTAGCTTGGAATCTGATCTTCATCCTCTATTTGACCTCACTAGGTGTCTTGGCATACTAGGCCTTCATCTATAAGTCACTTTAGGTCTTGAGTATGGCCCTCTCACCATTGTAGATGCTATAAAAATATAATACACATATAAAATTAACTCATACCATTCTCTCAAGCTTACATCCATGTTCACATAGATCTATCTTAATCAGATACCAAGTTTGTGTCTTCATACTAGGTCTCTCATGCAAGGGTTTTGCCTCAATACCTAACCTTTGAGATATTATAAAGGATTTTGTGCCTTATAAACATGTTGACATAGTGTTCAAAATAATATAACAGTCTTCTACCATAGATTACTCAATTTCAATCTCATACATACATATATCAGCATTGCCATGCCTCTAGTCTAATAACATAGACCTACTAGGTACTCTACCTCTTAAAGTTATACTATGAAACATATGTGGGTGTTTAAATGTATTAAATTCACATTAAAATTTCCTTATACATCATCTTATGCCTCTATAAATTCATCTCCTAGATCCATCATGCTCTTTCTTATACCAAACTAGATAACCCATACTCGAGCTTTCTTATCATTTCATGACCAATTCATGACAAAATCCTTCTAAGGACCTCACACTTCCTTTGACATTAATGAAAGTGAATATAAACATGAAATAAATGACAAATTTCAATAATTAGATCACAAAAATATCAAATAAGCATTTGAACAATTCTACCCAGGTCTACCTACTTAGATTTTAACACCAAGGGGGAATATGAATTAGTTTTCTAGCCAAGTATAAATAGGAAGTTGATGGTATATATTGTAAATTAAGCTGACACCCTTATAATTTTGGGATTTTTAATTGAGGGGGTAGGCTCCAATACCATTTTAGTACCATCAATAACAAAGATCCCTTCCATCCTTAACATACTTGAGCTAGTTTTATCTTACCTCTTCTTTGTTCCCCTGTAAATGTGAACCCCTTATCACATTTTAAGTCATATTTTAAAATACATTAGAAAGTTTTCTTATTATATTAGCATTTACATTTCAATATTTTTACTTCTTATTTAAAAAAATTATTTTGTATTGAAAAATGTTTACTATCCAATGTTGGTACAAGGTTCATGTTGTGTGTTATAACTAGATCGAATAGATCGACCTAGTTGATTGTGTTATTAATTAACTTATTTTTAAATTATGTCTTATTTTTATCTTACAATTAGTCAAGAACACTATATAATTATGGATTTGGATCAAAATATAACTTATATTATCACTACAAATGAAAATATTGAATTCATTTCTTCATGTCCTTCTAATCCCAAATTAATTACTACACAATGTAATGTAGTTGAGGTTATTCATGCTACCTCCTCCTAATACCAATTTTGGTAATCCTCCACCCAACAATACTTCACCTACTACCAATATAGGCAATGTTCCTCCTTCCAACACTAACATTTCACCTCCTACCACTAAAAATCAAAATCCTCCAATTGATACAACTCAAATTCTTGCTCAAATTATTCAACAAAATAATGTTATGCTTACAAGTCATAATCACCAAATGATACAAATGTAATCTCATATATTAATAAGGCAAGTTAACCATAACAAGTCATAATGACTCAACCAAATAAAAATATTATCCCTCCTCTATTTATAAATGCCAATGGGAACATCATCCCTCAACCCCATTTGCATTAAAAAAATCTTCAAATTATTCAAAATGAACCTTTAGCTCCATTAATTATATCCATAGACATTGGAAACTTATCTCAAAATATTAAATATGATGGAATTAAGGACCCCACATTCTTTCTTAAATCTATTAGTAATATCTATAAGGAATGGATCCAAACTAACACCTTTACTACCACCAAGTTCCTAGTCAAAACATTTGTGGGAGATGCACATGAATGGTACAACAAAATATCTATAAATTCCACATAAAAATTAGAGGATTTAGTCAATGCTCTACTAAAGGAGTTTCAACATAACCTAGACATTTCATCAATGCCAAGCAACTTCCTAATGAGTCTGCTCACACTTTCATCAAATGATGGAAGTCTCTAGATCATAAAATTGACCATAAAATGAATGATGATACTCTTTTAAAATTATTTATTACCGCTCTTAAAGATCCTCTCCAATACAATGTTTGGATTTTTTCCCCTAAAACTTTAGAAGAAGACTTAGACCAAGCAAAAAGGCAATACTTTTTTATGACTCAATTTGAATTACCTAAAACAATTATTAAACAACCTTTCCAATAATTTTCTCATAACATTTATTCATATAAGCTTCCCCAACATCTAAATTAAGCATCCAATTCAACAAATTTTAAATGAACCTGCCCTCCCTTAAGTCTAGAACCACTTAAAAAAATATTGACACCTTATAAACCCATGATATTTTATCCTTCCAAATCTCTTATTAAATGGTGCAATAGTGATAAGTTTTATTGGTGCCACGCTACAATAGGTTATTCTAGTGAGAATTGTCATGATCTTCACCAATTTATTCTTACTTCCTTTCTTGGTCCACATTTTAATCTAGACACACTAATAAAATAATGTTATTAAGACAATCTTAAAGCCTCTCAACCCAAATCTAAATATCGATAATCACATCAACATTAATCACCTAATGATAAAAAAATTTAACCCATACCTCCACTCCATCTATGAATGTTGTCCAAACAACAAATGATCCTTCTTCCTACACCAATAATGAAAGGAGAGCTAATATGTACAACTTTTAATGGGTGGTTGAATTTGTCAAACCTCAACCTCTTAGATCACATGAACTCAAGGAGCACCTAGTTAAAATGCCTAATCCAAAGTGCATCATACATGGTCCTCTTTTACCTTATGTACCACTTCAAACTTATCCTACACATCCTATTTAAATGTTAACATCTTATAAATCCAACAGACGAACACATTTACCTATTTCTAATAGCTTAACTTCACCCTATTCTATATCACATGATGGGGCATGTCATGATGCCCATCCACATACCACTTTATACTCTGGGACATCTTGTGATGCCCATCCTTACATTAAATTACCGATTAGGGAATCTTATGATGCCCACTATTATTATACACTACATAAAAAACAAATTGAACTTAAATAAACCTTTTGATACATATAGAATTGTATTTCACTTGTTCATCTTTGATATCTATGTTAACATAGATTTTGATTGTTATGTTTATCTCAAGTTTCTTTTTTTATGCACTTTATTTCATTTAGTTTGATTTTACTCACACTGTTGGGGATCAACCAACAAACTTGATTACACTTATGCAAGCAATTAATATGGAATTCAACCAGAAAGATAAGCAACTAGAATAAGATATAGCAAGAAACAATAGATACAAGAAACCACCCTAAAAACTTGTATTAAACTCTTTACAAAAGGAATTACAATTGAAGAAACTTCTTTTCTTCCACACCTCTCTCAGATGTACAGATATCTTCCTAGATCTCTTTCCTTCAAGAGCTACAATCAACTCCAACAACCTAGATTGATTCACATGTACATATAATATACAGTACTGTCCCAATTCTATTGTCCAATGAGCTATGAATATTTGTCCCAATATATAATATTAGGTAACATGAGCAATGCAATTACAACTATCAGATGCACCTATCTAAACAAGGGCTCAACTCAGTCTTTCTCAAAATAGAGATGTGGACTTAAGTCTATCACTTAATCCCATCATGCAAACAATCTGTTCTATCCACGGAAATAGTATTCTGGATGCACAGGTAACCGACATTGGTTCCTACTTGCTTGCCTGTGACCGACGTCGACATCTCTTGACTTGCTCCTGACTGACGTCGGTCGCTCCTAACCAACTCCGATGACTATGTCACTCCTACAACTCTACAATCCGCTCCTTTGGTGAAGCTTTTAGCTCCACACCCTAACAATCTCCCACTTGGAAATAAATAGCTGCACCAGTACTTGTACAGCAACATCTTCTAGCTCCTCCATCTTCAACTCAATCATGAAGACCAACAGAAGTTGAATGAAGATTCAACTTCTCCTTTGTTACCGGCTTCGTTAGCATATCCATGGGATTCTTATCTATATGGATCTTCTCTAGCTTCAACTCACCATCTTCCAATACCTGTCGTATGAAGTGATACCTTAGCTGTATATGCTTTATTCTTGAATGAAAGGCGGAATTATTAGCCAAATGAATTACACTCTGACTGTCACTATACAATCTGCAACTCTCTTGCTCCTTTCCAAGCTCTTCCATGAACCGTGTCATCCATATCATCTCTTTACTAGCCTCTGTGACTGTAATATACTCCACTTTTGTAGTTGACAAGGCAACAACCTTCTGAAACTTAGAAATCCAACTAACCATTGTTCCACCTACAGTGAAAACATATCCTGTAGAGCTCCTCCTGCCATCCAAATCACCTGCCATATCTGAATCTACATAACCATGTAGAGAAGTATTTGAACCACCATAGCACAAATGCCTACTGCTGGTTCCTTTTAGATATCTAAGGATCCACTAAACTGCTTTCTAGTGTTCCTTCCCTGGATTGGCCATATACTTACAACTCCCACTGCTTGGGCAATATCCGGTCTAGTACAAACCATTGCATACATTAAACTTCCTACTATGGAAGAATATGAAACTTTTCTCATGTACTCCACCTCATCATGTGAATTAGGACATTGTTCTTTACTTAACTTAAAATTTCCAGCCATAGGTGTGCTTACCAGTTTTGCATCCTTCATTTTGAACCATTTCAACACCTTGATCACATAATCCTCTTGAGAAAAAATCAACTTGTGATTTTTCCTATCTCTCTTGATATGCATGCCAAAGATTTTCTTTGTTACTCCCAAATCCTTCATGGAAAATGTGTGAGCTAATTTCACCTTAAGCTCAGAGATATCATGTATGTGTGATCCTGCAACTAGCATATCATCTACATACAACAACAGAATAATATATCTACTATTATCCAATCTCTTCAAATATACACAATGGTCAGATTGACACCTACTGTAGCCATGCTCAGTCATAAACCTATCAAATATCAAGTAACATTGTCTTGGAGCTTGCTTGAGGCCATACAAGCTTTTCTTCAATCTACACACTAGCTTCTCCTTACCTTTGACCTCAAATCCTTCTGGTTGTTCCATATATATTTCCTCATCCAAATCTCCATGAAGAAACACTATCTTAACATCAAGCTGCTCAAGATGCAAATCCTCAATAGCAACTAAAGACAATACAGTCTGTATAGAAGTCATTTTAACTATAAGAGAAAAAATCTCACCAAAGTCAATACCTAGTTTTTGTGCAAATCCTTTCACTACCAATCTGGCCTTATATCTCATCTATCCATTCTCACCTTCTTTCAATCTGTAGGTCCATCTATTCTTCAGTGTCTTCTTTCCTACTGGTAGCTCAATGAAATCCCATGTCTGGTTCTCTTTTAAGGACTCCATTTCCTCAACCATGCCATGCTCCCACTGATTCTTGGACTCTACCTGTATTACTTCTTCAAAACTCTCTAGTTCTCCACCATCAGTAAGCAATAAATAGAATAATGAAGGAGAATATCAAATTGGAGGTTTACTTACCCTTTCTGACCTCCTAATGGGCGTCTGAGACTCATTCACAACACGCTGTCTGCCCAAATTCTCTGACAGTGATCGACCTCAGTCACTTCCAAACTTGTTACTGGCCGACGTCAATTTTCCATGACCGACATTGGTTCCTGCCTGGCCGACGTCGATCACTGTTTGACCGACATCAGTTTCTGTCCTACCGACTCGGTTCTTGCTTGGCTGATGTCGGTCTCTGTGTTTTCCTATAAGTGATTATTTCTTATTCCCATGAGCTCATTTTGGACCATCACTTCATCCAATTCTCCATTGCTCTGCCCAAATTGATTTAGCTTCCTCAGCTGATCACTATACATCACTTTTTCATTGAAAACAACATCACAGCTCCTAATTATTTTGTTAGTTCCTAGATTCCAAAATTTGAAACCAAAATCTCCTGAGCCATAGCCAATAAATGTGCACCTCATAGACTTAGCATCTAGCTTCTTTCTATTTTCCTTATCTACATGCACAAAGGCTTCACAACCAAAAACTTTGAGATATGAGAGATCTACCTTTTTACCTGTCCATAGCCTCTTCTGGAATTCCTCCATCCAGCATTGTAGAGGGTCCTCTGTTAATCGGGTACACTATTGTATCAACAGCTTCTGTCCAAAACTCTAAGGGCAACCTAGCATGCAACCTCATACACCTTGCACGCTCCATAATAGTTTTGTTCATCCTTTTAGCAACTCCATTTTGCTGAGGTGTTCTTGGAACAATCCTTTGCCTGTGTATTCCATGCATATAGCAATACCAGTTGAACTTGTAACTGCAGAACTCACCTCCATTATCAGATCTCAGGCACTTCAATCTTCTGCCTATTTCATTCTCAACCATAGCTTTCCAAATCTTAAAGGTTTCAAATACATCAGATTTCTTTTTAATACAATAGACCCATATGTTTCTTGTAGCATCATCTATGAACGAAACATAGTATTGTGTTCCTCCAATTGAAGCAACTTGAGCCGGTCCCCACACGTCTATGTGAACAAGCTGCAATTTATGCCTCTTCTTTGTTGATCTAGTCTTGAGAAAACTCTCTTTTCTATTTTCCAAAAACATAGTGCTCACAAAAATCTAGATCTATGCTTTTCAAATCTAAAAGCTTACCTTTAGACTTAAGAATTGTCATTCCCTTCTCACTCATGTGGCCAAGCCTATGATGCCACATCTTTGCATCTACATCTGAAGTAGATAATACAGAAGGAGAATTTTTAGTAATACAATTACACAAATAGAGAGTACCTTCTCTCTTACCTCTGGCTACCACAAGTGCACCCTTGGTAACCTTCCAAGTTTCAGCTGTGAGAGTTACTGTAGAACCCTCATCCCCTAACTTCCCTGCAGAAATCAAATTTCTCTTTAAGCTGGGAACATGCATCACATCTCTCAACACCCATGTGTTTCCATTCTGCATCTTTGGCTAAACTTTACCTTTGCCAATCATTCTACATGGCTCATCATCCCCTAAGTACACTATTTCAAAGTCTCCTTGGACATAGTCACTGAAATATTCTCTATTGGGGGTAGCATGAAAAGATGCACCAGAATCTAACACCCAAGATTCTATATTATTATGCAAAGAGAATATTAAAGCATCTTGTGCAATACCTACAACCTTTGCTTCCTCTTTTCCTTCATGTTGATTGTCCTCCTTAGGCTTTGACCAACAATCTCTGCTTATGTGCCCTATCGTTCCACAATTCTAGCAGGCTGTCCTCCTGCCATTTCTTGATTTGGATCTTCCTCTCATCTTTGATTTAGATCTTGATCTCCCTTTCTTGCTCTTCTTTCTGCCTTCCCCTGCTCTCAAAATTTAAAGCGTTCCCTGATGCCTCCTCTGTGCTTTTCCTGTGGATTTCCTCAGTCAAGATAACACTCACAACATCATCTACTTTTAAAATATTTGAGCTAGAAGCATTATTGCTAACTGCCATTACCAGGCTATGCTAGCTCTCTGATAATGAGCATAAGATTAATAGATCTTTTATTTCATCATCAAACACAATTTTGACTAAACTTAATTGATTTATAATTCCATGGAAATCATTTAGATGGTTAGACACAGATCCACCTTCATGCATTTGCAAATTGAATAACTGCTTCATAAGATAAACCTTATTTGAAGCAGAGGGTTTTTCATACATATTTTCTAAAGTAGACATTAACTCTACCATTGACTTAGCTTGTGATAAATTATATATCACAATAGATGCAAGACTCAGTCTTATAGACCCCAGAGCCTTTCTGTCAAGAACTTCTCATTCTTCATCATCCATGTCTGTGGGCTTCTTTGCAATCCCACCTAACGGTAAGTATAGGTCCTTTTGATACAGATAATCCTCTATCTATAATCTCCACAATTGGTAATTCTTGCCATTAAACTTCTCCATTCTTAGTTTGCTTTCTTTTGCCATTGCTTCTCCCACTCAAACAAAAATCTCTGTGAGTAACCTGTAATCAATACACACTACACAGATCTGAACCACCTGTTAGTGAACCTAAGCTCTGATACCACTTTTTTGGGTATCAACCAACAAACTTGATTACACTTATGCAAGCAATTAATACGAAATTCAACCAGAAAGATAAGCAACTAGAATAAGATATAGCAAGAAACAATAGATACAAGAAACCACCCTGAAAACTTGTATTAAACTATTTACAAAAGGAATTACAATTGAAGAAACTTCTTTTCTTCCACACCTCTCTCAGATGTATAGACCTCTTCCTAGATCTCTTTCCTTCAAGAGCTACAATCAACTCCAACAACCTGGATTGATTCACATGTACATATAATATACAGTACTGTCCCAATTTTATTGTCCAATGAGCTATGAATATTTGTCCCAATATATAATATTAGGTAACATGAGAAATGCAATTACAACTATCAGATGCACCTATCTAAGCAAGGGATCAACTTAGTCTTTCTCAAAATAGAGATGCAGACTTAAGACTATCACTTAATCCCATCATGCAAACAATCTGTTATGTCCACGAAAATAGCATTCTGGACGCACAGGTAACCGACATCGGTTCCTGCTTGCCTGTGACCGACGTCGGTCGATCCATGACCAATGCCAGCATCTCTTGACCTGCTCCTGACTGATGTCAGTCGCTCCTGACCGACGCCGGTGACTGTGTCACTCCTGCAACTCTGCAATCCGCTCCTTTGGTGAAGCTTTTAGCTCACACCCTAACACACACCATTGTTTTCTTTGGATTATTTGGTTTTATTTCACTTTATAGTTTATGAGTTGCATTGTAATACCTTGAAAAATACTGAGTTTTATTCACACCATTATTTATTTTAGGATATTTGGTTTTATTTCACATTACATTTGGCATTTGTTTCCATTTTGGTTCTTAGATATCTCTTTCATTATTATAATTTTAACTATTTATGTCATTATTTTACTTAGTATATTTATGAATATTTGACCCTTATTTACTTTCCCCCTTTCTTGGGATGATAATTTACTTCCCCTTCTTATGGGATGACTATTTACTTTCCCCCTCTTTCATAATGAATAATACTTTCATTTGTGCTTGTTCTATATCCCATGTAAGTTAGTATGTCTTCTTAGTGACATAACTTTAATAGCATAACCTCATCCCTTTAATAACACTATTTTACCTCCTTGTGATCAGCTATAAGTAGATTCATCATTGTATCACTTATTATATGGATAAATCTCTCGTGATCCCCATCTTTCCCTTATTTATTTTCATTTGAGGCACACATAGGAAATGTTTTAGATTACATGCTTACTTAGGGGAAAGTCTAGAAGTTTTTAGACACCTTGGTCTTTAGGTCCTTTTCTCTAGTGACCAAGTGTAATCTCTCTTGTGTTTGCAACCTTTTTCACACATGTTTAGTTGTCTAGATCCATATGGAGTAGGAATATAAAAGTCAAAAAGAGTTAAAATACAAATCATAAAAAAAATTAAAAAATAAATATAAAAGGTAAAAATAATCTTAAAAGTTAGATCACATGAAAAGATGTGATTTATATTTGGCACATATCCTATTCTAGTCAAAGATCAATCTCCATAGTTTCCCTCATGATAGATCTGAGGTCCATTAGGGTGTGGTAGGCCAATATAATGGGGTAGGAGGTTTCATTATATCATATAATATCTAGTGCCACCTACTTTCTCATGCAAGTACCCAATCTTATAGTAGAGTTATGGATATTTAAGGGGTCCTGAGGAACAGGGAACACATTATGGGGAGGTAGTTCCATTTTAATTATCATGCAAATAGCCATCATGGGATGATACATGTACTTCACTTTTTAGCCCAAGATTTGTGTTCATTAGATAGAGTGTCATATTAGGTAAATTGATCCTTATGAACCTAATTTTGATATATAAGGTGTGATTTTGGTATAAATCAACACCATTGTCATCACATAATGAACCAAATAGTGAAATATTGTTTAAATGAAAATAACCTTTAAAAATATTGCATCATACAACTTCACACATC
>JARHVA010003012.1:1725000-1770000 GCA_037957365.1 Torreya grandis | reverse complement strand
CATCGAGGATTCTCCATGATCCATCCTTTATACTCCTCCTTTATATTCACAAGCATTTGATGCAGAAAACCTTTTTGGCACTTTATACTAAATACAATGATTGGAATATGCTCTTGTACTTTATTTCCTCATGGTAAAGAATCTATTTTCACCTTCACATAACACTCTTGTAGGTTTTCTAAAACCTCACATATTCTCTCACCACTTATTGTCACATTCTCTGTCATAATCCTACATATGTATTCTAGACTCAAAAACCACTATCTCAAGGTTTATTTACACAATCATATACACCTTTTCCTTACCACTTTTTCTCTTCACTTTTTTTCATCATGTTCACTCTTTACCCATTTTCCTCTCAGTGGAGAATGATGCTCTACTATGTGTCTCATTTCAACAATATACTATCATTCCTTATCAATGGTCATATCTCAATTATAGGTTCATATTTTCTTCTTACATATATTAAGGTTCATTACCTTGATCTAGTAATAGGTGATGCATTAGGGTAATGGGTTCATGTGAAGGGAATCCTTAACTATGGAACCCTCATAGTTTTACACATCAAATTATGATAATAAAATAATAAATTTTATTTATTTTAGGTGTTACATGATATTATAAGGTTCAAAATTTTATATTGATCTCTAATATATAATTAGTCCACTCCACAAATATGGATCTACCTCCATTTACTGTGGCATCCTCATACTACCATTTGCTTAAAGCTACAAGCCTTTTTTATCCTACCAAGCTCTCTTCCCTCTATGGGATAAATCTAACAAAGTCTATTCATTTAATTATGAGAATTACAAATGATTGGTCTATGACCCATATTTATAGTTTCATGTATCATGGTTACTTCACTAAAGTCTCAATTAATTGGTTATTAGTTGTATATAATAGGGTTCTTGGTGAGTCCTTAGGCTCTGTTAAAATATACAAACCTACCCTAGAAGTAGTGTAACCTTTTACATAGTTAGGCCACATAAATATAAATATTGTCAAGTCATATATAGATGTAATATATCTCATCATTTTTCCCTCTTTGTTATCACATCACCAAAAATATCAACCTAACCTAAGGAAAGACTAAGTGTAGGTCCTCACAATTGACTACATATCTAGTTCCTTTCTAATTCCTTAGGTTTTTCACTAAATGTTTTGTGCCAAATTTTTTATGCACCCTTACATTGGAATATTTTTATTTACACACATCATATTCATTTTTCATTATGTACCTTATAATTATTACATTACTTAATTATAATCTGTGCATAATTTGTATGCTCCTTGACTATATTTACACACTATTCTAATGTGCTTATGTGACAAGCTCAATTATTTACCCCTAAGTCATGCACATCCAAACTTAGTTTATGTAGAAAACCTCCTTATTCTTGTGCAACACAAATTAAATTAAAAAACCCTTTTATTCCATGTTTGTTTATGTTGTGTAAGAACCTTTCTTCTTTTCCCTAATGCATCCTTATGCATTTTGTAGTTATTCATGATTGTTTCTTTCCTTATCAAAAACTTATAAATATTACTTATTCTCTAACATAATTTAAAACTCCCATCTACCTTTCTTCTATTTAAGTGAACTCTTGCAAAAATTAAAATAAAATTCAAAATGATGTGTTATACAAATATCCACACCCGTAGTTGGTATAATTATCTAATGAATTGAATCAGTTTTAAGTGGATCATAATTTTTCCAATTTAATTAAGATTCTCCTATATTTTTTAACTAAAAATTGATCATTTTCTAAAACTTTGTAAATAAAATTGTAGTTGAGTCTCTAAATGATAATATAATATAGTTATATATTATAGGAGTCTATGCCTATTATAATTTTATTCCCAAAAATTTAACTCTATATAAATATAGGTATGGGAGACCTCAATTCACTATATCTAAAAATAATCTTATAATTTTTAATTATGTTTTATTAAACAAAAATATTCTATATAAAAGACTAAATTCAATTAAAAGGTAAAAGACATTATAATATATGGCCATTCACATTTTAAGGGAAATATACTTTTATTTGATAAGCTTAATAAATATATTCTCATTTATACATAAGTAATTAATTAATTTTATCTACATTCATTTTATCTTTATTAAAATGATCATTTATCAATAATATTACTATTATTAAAAAATGAAAAATTATTAATATGTGATTTATAGACTTAAAAATTAATGTGTTGTAGTATGTTTTTAATGTTTTTTATTGTATATGATCGATAAAAAGTTTACTTCATCATAAATAATTATTGGTTACAAAAATAACACCATATAGTTTTTAATATATATTCATGTAAATATAAAAAAATATAAAAAATCTTAAATGAAGACTATAATCTGGAACCCAATTTTATAATTTCTTAAAATGACTATTTATTTGTGAACCCTAGAATCATACTATATATATGAAAAATAGTAACTCTTTACTCATTTTTTCCTTCATTTACACATTAGGAGTAAATTATTATATTTATAAGGGTTCTCAAGATAATTGAGGTGGGCCTTACACACAAGCCCACGAATAGAATAATTATACCCTTATGTCAAGCAAGACATAATGATCATGTGCATACATGAAACCATTTAATAATATGAAAACAAGTTAACTCTTCTCATATAGGCTTCACACATGAAAAAAAATTTGAATCCCTATTGATCCCTTCGATGCTGATGTCACTGAGCCTTTTTTTACTAGTTGGGCACATGAAACAAAATTTGAAGCTCAGTCTCACAATACAATTAAATATTATATACATAGTTAAAAATTGTGGCTATTATTCTAATATTTGGGTATCTTATCATTCAATAAAATATGTACTATTACCCATGAATAGATATATGTGATAAAATGAACCAAAGTTACATTAAACGAGCATTGAAGCTCATACAAACATGTTGAGAAGGGATTTACACACACTCAAAGTGCAATTTTTCTCTCCATGTATGGACCCTAAAAATATTTCCTTAATTTATAATAGAAAATTATATTCCCAAATTTATAAGGGTTCTCAAAATAATTAAGGTGGGCCCTACACATAAACACATAGGTACCATAATTATAAACATGTGTCTACCAAACAAAAATAACTTGTGTAATTTAGATCATACTTAGGAATCACACAAATGTGAATGTATGTTATTTAATAAATTTACGTGTAAAAATTATTATCTTATTCAAATTATATTGATAAAACTGTGTTATCTATAGTTTATCAGGAGCTTATTCTAGGAAATTCTTGTCAAATAATTATTTTAGATTTGTCCATAGTTAATAGTGCATTTTCTATCAAATGACTAACTATGTTTTTCACCAAATCTTTAAACATTTTAAAATAATACAGATAGTTAAATTATATTATTTTTACAACACTTAGAGACAAAACATAAGTGAAAATATGTTATTTAATAAAATCACATCATATTAGTATGATTGTGTTATTCACATCATATTAACGTGATTATATTAATAACTTGTTATTAAAATCATTTTATTCATAGTTTATTGTATATTATATAATAAAATTCTTGTTAAATACTTAGATTACATTTATCCTTAATTTATACTGTATTTTTAACTAAATTGGTTTGTTTTTCATTAAATAATTAATAATGTTTAGCACTATTTTTTCTCTTTTTTAAATAATACATAAAGATAAATTGTGTTATTTAGAAAATATATAAGGACATGAATTTAGAAATGCCATTTAATAAATCAGAACTATTTTAATAGAGTGTTATGTTATTCACAACATGAAACATTGGTAAAATTATGTTCACACACACACACACACACACACACATAGATATATATCCACTTGATATTTTAAATGTTGATTATACTTTGAAAATTGTAAAATTTTAATCGCACCAATGAAACATTGGATAAATCAGATAAAAGGAAATATGGGATTTTTTAAATTACTTTTACATGTAAAATAATTATTATGCACTTGATTAAAAAACATGCACATGTAACATAATTTGTTTACTACAATATCTAATACTAAGATGTAGAACAAATTATCCTTAAATAACCAATTATAATTGGTGATGTGAATGGTGTCTCTTTTTAGGTACAAGCATAATTTTTATATAAATGTATATGCATACCATTTATGAAAATAATTAGACAAATATATAGAGGATACCACTCAAATTTTAGGAAAAGATGGATAGGGAGAACAAATTTGAAAATAGAGATTGGGGGGAATGTTTTTGTGAAGGTTTAACTAAACAAGAGTGTCAGATTGGCTGTTAAAGAGGGAACAAAAGTGGATTTAATACATGTGTGGGTGTGGGTTGGGGGGGAATTGAATAAAAATAACATATGGCAGTAGATTGATTTCTTGTGAATGCCAAAATAATAGATGAAAAGATTTTGGTGGAGGATCAACCAATTACGAGTGGAAAATTGGTAGGCGAAGAATGATAAGTGATGAGACACTGACAAAAATCACAAAAAGGTGATTTAGCTCATTTTTGATGATTTTTGAAGGAAAAGTAGCTCATCAAATATAGCCATAAATTATTTTAATAGTAAGTAATGGAAAATTGAAATGTAAGATCATAAAAAGAAGGATATTGTTACAATGATAACATGGAAAATGGAGTGTAAACAAGAACATGAAATGGAATGCTAGAAAAGAAAGGAATTTTTTTAATGGAGATTAGTAAATTTGCTTAAATTTCAAGGTCAAAAGAAGGTTATTTCATGGTCATATATCATATCATAAGTCAAAATAAAGTTATTTCAATGTAAGGTATTATATTTGAGGTTGAAATTAAGTTATTTTAGTGTTAGATTTAGATCTAAAGTCAAAAGAAGATTATTTTAGTGTTAAAATTTCATAATTTTATCAAAACACTAAGATAATTTTATTTTAAACCCAAAATAGATATAACCCTAAGGAACTTAGCATTTATCAATGCTCAAAAAAAATAATGGGTTCACTACTATGTTTTATCTAAATATGAATTAATGTGTCAGTGATCCCTAATTAAGATAAATTGACTAGAATAGTTTAGGATGTTGTAAATAATCCTTTTAAAAAGCATATTGAAAGTAAATGATTGAAAGAGATGGTGTGAAAATGATTGAAAGAAGATTATCAATAAAAAAAGACAAAGTTATTTATTTATACAATAGATATGACTATGTTGAATCACAGAATGTAGAAATAAGAAACAAGAACATACCCAAAAAAATATTCATAAGCTTGAACCAAAATTGAGCATGGTCAAGATCACCAAATAGAGGACATGATCAACTCCCACTACTATCCTACTAGGTCGATCATGTATTTTTTTTTTAAATAGTAAATTGTAACATAATAATGTGTGAAAGATGAAAATAGGTATGTATGCATATATTTAACCTTTAGAAGTCTGCAAAATAATTAAACATAGTTCAACCAATGTTGAAACCCTACTAGTGATATAAAATATTTGAAGACCTATGAATAGAAAAATCTACAGTGTAATTGGATGAGATGACCCTAATGACCCCTAACATGATTGAACATTGCTTACTTATCCAATACTCCAAGGAGGGAATTAAGCCCACATATTTCTCCCACTTAGATCATTTTTGAAAATAATGTTGCATTGAATACATGTATGCATATAGAATTGACTTAAATACTTGATCATGTTTCACTTAGAGTTGGATAAAACATGCTTTAAACTTGGCTAAGGACTACTTCTAGTGATCACAATTAGAATTGGGAAGAATGGGGAAAATTTTCTCAATGTGCACTTGTGTAAATAAGCCTTTATATTAAATTTTCCAAATGAAGTAATAAGTGACTTGAGTATACCTTCACAAAAATTCAAATGGAGAAACCACTTGTTAGGAAGCCTAAAAATATGGATGAAAAGCTAAGGGAGGGGTTGATATTAAAAAGTGACAGTCAGAGGTTTGAGGATAGGAACATCTCATAAGGACAAGAATGATTCCCACCATTATCTACATTAGATGTTGTTGTTCTCCAGGACAAGGTGCCAAATTTTGGATCTAGATTTGTCCAAGTAGATTCATAAGGGCATTTTTAGAAATCACAACATTTCTATCAGTGACAAATGATATATTAGAAAAGAAATAGGTCTTCACTAGTGCTTAGCATAGGGTGAGCTGGAAAAAGAGTTTCAAATTAAGTGTAAAAATTAATTAGTGTTAAAAATAGGTTAAAAATGACATAATCAAGTATTCATAACCAGATTCATGTTACTGTAAAAGGTAATTAAATATTAATACTTTTTGAATGGTGTGAGGATGAGGAAGGAAACTGATGTGGACCATGATGCAATAAAAAATTTCAATGTCCCCCTTTTATTTAGATATGGAAGGTAGTAAATAAAATGTATTGTTAACCAATTGAAATAAACTAGTGTCTATAGCTTCTTGGTCATTATACTTCTTTAAAATATTTTTTCACACTTTTAACTACTCATTCTACTTCTTTAGAGTATTATTTTCCACATTGTACATTGATTTTATGGACATTTTTATTAATTTTTTCAATTTAAATTAACTTTATATTTATATAATAATTCGAGGAGTTGCTTGTATGATTTTTTTTTACTTTTTTTTGTTTTTTATGCATTCATTTAATTGATGAAGAATTTGTGCTGACCTAATCTTACTAACAAAAGAAAACGAGAAGAATCCCTAAATATCAAACATTCTAGTCTTTAACAAGTACTTTCATTTTATTTTTCCCTTTCTAATAAAGATTTCATTTTATTTTTCCCTTTCTAATAAAGATTGAATCTGAATTTTCAATTTACCATATATGATATTGTGAAAAAAAGAAAATAATTTTATTTTTCCCTTTCTAATAAAGATTGAATCTGAATTTTCAATTTACCATATATGACATTGTGTGAAAAAAAGAAAAGAATGTGGATGGGTGGTCCCTCTCCACAATATGCCTATTATTATTCTATTTTTGGGCCTATAAATAGGTAAAATAGTTTATAAAACTAATATGATGCCCCTAATTAAACCATCCGCTATATCCTAATATTGTGATTCTTAAAGTAATTTCTTCATTTTTAAATAGTGATGCAAAGCTTATGTCTTCATCACATGAGTAAATGATTCCCAATAAAACTTATGGAATATTTGGATTGAATAATAGTCATAAATAATTATAAATTGAGTGAATAAAATTAGCATACCTAACTTTTGTCTAAAGACTATCATCATCATCCATTTTAATAGTTATATTTTCAACTTTGCATATGACCATTTGAAAAATAGTAATTGATTTTTGAATTCCTGGTCATCAATATCATTAGATAAATATGGCAAAGAGGAATTTCTGGGAAGAAAACACAACACGTATTCTTTTTTTCATTCATATATATTTAAATACCAAAAAATGCATTCTTTATATTCGGAAAGGTGAAGTCTAATAAGGCTTTTATTTTTCACTCATATCTAGTGAGATACCCAAACATTCAATCTTCAGATTTATAAGGTGAGTTCTAATAACATGTTTAATTTTTAATAGATTTTGAGAATGTTTTGTGCTTTTATATTTTTATCCCACTAATTTTTTAATGGGATAACACACCCATTTTATAAAGGGAATAGTCAAAGACAATAAAAGAGAATCATCTCATCATATTTTTTATATTGAAATCATTAATATATATTTTTTTGATATACCTAAAGGTATTATATGGAACCATTAAACTATATAGAATGTTATGATATCAGCGCATTTTTTGAAAATAAGTATCAGTGGATTTACAATGTTGAGTAAGCATACATTTAAGATTGTGAACTCTTTTGACTAAGCAATTATGAGTAAGGGACATCCACATTGTTAAAATCACTAATGGCACGATCATTTGCTTAACCACTTGATTAAATGTGTCAAGTATCTATAGTGATTTATATTTTAGTGTATGTATATAAGCAACCATCATCCTCACTAATCAAACTATAACCCTTTCGATAAATCATCAACAATTTTAAGAATCATATAATTTTGATTTTTTCAAAGATACCTCAAAGTTGAAGATTCATAGACATCATGTGGGTCATTCATATGGGTCACTATAAACATTTATTAAATGTAATTGGTATAATATTATTTCATGTTTTGAAGTCTAAGTCTTGTTTCATGTTACATGTCTTAAGAAAGAATCTTGATATTTTAATTCTTGGAGAGGATCATATTTCTCAATGGATAAAACATGCATTATGACTGTGTTAAATATATAAATGTTTCCATAAATCTTATTCAATTAGTTTTTATATAAAAAAATTATTTATACTTATTTTTTACGGAGTTTCAATATGAAAAAGGAATACGGCCTCATAAAGTAATAGTATATCAAAGCATCACAAGAGGAGCAAGATAGTATAAATGTGTCTCTCTCAATAAAAATGAGAATTGTCAATAAGAAAAAAATAATGCTTCTGAATCCTAGTTAACTTTGAAGCATCTAATCCAAGTTAAGTTTTCACATGTGAAAGCATTGAAAGTTGAGTTACACATTTCATCCATACTAGAGGATATTTATTTCATACATATACTGAACCAAAAGAATTACACATACTTTGATCACTCTTTAGAGTATTGTAAATGTAAGTAGTACTCAACTACTCAGTGAGGGTGGTTGAAATCATCTAAACCCATATTTTCCATTCCATTTTTAAGAAAATCTAGTCTCAAAAGGGGATCTAGGTTTTTCAGGAGAAGAATGTATAATTATGGACTAGAACACATAATAATATTTTGATATTGCACAATCTAGTGATTTATAAGTAGAAAAAAAAATGTCAAACAGTCCAACACATTTTATAAATACATCTTTGGTAGGGATCATATGGTTCTAAATTTCTATAGTTGTCCAATTTCTACTATACTCATATAGGAAGGTCTAGATAGTGAGTTTCCAAATATGAGTGACCCTTGTTGTACCTTTAATCCTCATTGTCACTTGCATAAAGTCTTAGACATGTACATAACTAAAAAATGCTAAGTGCACTAATATTCTTGATCAATTCTATTTATATAAAATTTTAATAAATAAGTTATAATTTGCTTTTACATTTATGCCTAATTTAATTTAGACACATATTAAACAATAAGATCATTCTTAAGGTTTTATCTTGTTAGATCACTAAATAGAAAATATGATAAAATATTTTTTGGGCCATGATGGAAGTAGTGAAAGTCTTTTAAATCCTTGAGAATCATATTTAATCATCTCTCTTACACTAAAAAATCTAGTATGTCTTTGTAGCCATATTTCTCTTATCATTAACAATCATGTTTTGCAACTAAGAATTTATTTATTAAGACAATTTCCAATCCTTTTATTATGGAAACATCATATTTTAGTGTCTATGAAAAATATTTAACAATCTCCATGTCAAAACCTATAATTATTTATGTTAATGTCATCCAACATAAATTATGCAATATGTAAACTATATACAGGTTATTTCTGAAGACAGTGTGGTCATAATGTTTTATTATAATAATGTGACCTCCTATTATGTTCTCATTTTTTCTCTCAACAACTTAAAATTTAAATTTCATATGTCATAGTCCTCTTATGATAGTTTGAAATCACATTATTTATTTAGATCATATATAAGTTGAGTATGTTAAGAACCTAATATCTCCCAAACAAAAAATACATAGAAATACTAAATATATTAATATTTTATTCTTTTTATAAAAGAACATAGTCCAAATCACTTACCACTTCAAGGGGATACCTCCTTATCATATCATTTGGATCTAATTGATATATTTTTCTTAGATGCATTATAATAGCATATGCCCCTCCATTTAAACTATTATAATATATCCCACTCTTTCATTTTATACATGTGGGATTATTCTTCTATGACATTACTATTCATATAACTACTACATTCCACTATTCTACCCCAAATATATATATATATATATATATATATAACATTCCATCCCCCTTGACATGTTTCATACTCGAAACATGTGAAGAATTACATATTAAAAATATGTAGAATACCAAGTGGAGGCACATCCATGCATCTTTTTTTCCTTCAACTTCTTCCTCTTGTGCTTGCAGATGGGCAGGTATTCAATAATTTGAAATGAAATAATATAACATGATTTTGAAGTGCATAGATATAAATGAAGGGAAGAACAACAACTAGAAACATTGTAGTCTAAAGTTTATAGTTTGTCACTAAAATTTCAAGATTGGTGATCATCATATCATAGCAAGAATAAGGATGCTCAAAATAATCTTCTTGGTGAGCCAATGGAGAATGCCTACCATCCCCCTTAGCATTATTCTTTATACACATTATTTTTATAGTGGTTACCCCAACAAAGAATACAATTCTTTTTGAATTATTGATGGCCAGTGTGGGCTCATTCATGGCATGCTCAGGTGTTTTTGTTGCTAGCATGAGTGCATATAGTTCTTTCTTAGGTGCATATAAATATGAAGTGATCTAATCCAAAGGAAAAAAATTTAACATACCATGTGTTTCAAGAATATTCCAAATCTATCCATGTAGTTATGTCCAACTCATATGCTTTAATTATATCAAATAAATCCTCATACCATGTGTTTTAGTTATTCTCCCAATCCAACCATGCATTAATTTCATCATCATAATGTGTTAATATATGAGACCGAAGTTTTAATCTATAAAAAATATCACTAATGATTTGATTTACACTAGTACTTATATTATTTAAATTATCATCCAATTTTGAAATTAATAAAATTATTTGGTATTTTTGGGCAGTAGTGAGCAAAACTACCTTATTATTATTATTATTATTATTATTATTATTATTATTATTATTATTATTATTATTATTATTATTATTATTATTATTAATCAGTGGTAGTCACTAAAATTGTGATAACTTTTACAATACTTGATAAAATTCAAAACTTCAAACTATTCTAAAAAAATAGAAATGAGGGGCACAAAACCTAGAAACTAATTTGTGCAATTATTTTCCATTTGAGAGATGCATGAAAAAAAAAGTTTTTTTTAATTATAGCAATAATTAATAAAATTGTGATATCTCTTACCATATTAGTAAAACCCAAAACTTCAAACTATTCTAGAAAGCTAGAAACGAGAAGGAAAAAAACTCAAAAATAGTTTGATGTGATTATTATAGGTACAATAACTGAGGGGGGGGAGTGAATCAATGGTGATAGATAATCCAATTTAATTCTAAACTCTTAAACATTCATCACATACAATCATGATGCATACAAATTAACCATTGCAATGAACAAGGAAGATATATCAAGATCAAGCACATACCACATGATATATGTGGGAAACCCTCTTAGGGGTTAAACCATTGAACCTTGCAAGATGGAATATATTCCTATAATGACAAGATATTATTTATACCAGCACCAAATAATCAAGTATCATCCTTCCCTTAATTTAATGAGATACCAATCCCATAAGGAGCTACGTCCCCTGTTTTGCTAAGCACCCATAACAACTAGACCTTTTATCAAGTTTCACCTTGCTAGGAGGAATCAACCCCCTAGGCAACCAAGTACCCATCTAGATACTTTGAATAGATCATATTTAAAAATTGTTTATACTCTTAAACTAATCATTACCACCTCTATTTTCACTCTTCATCCTTTTCTCTCATTCAAATAGCTTTTAAGGCTTACTCGCTCAATCTACCTCTTCTAGGCTCATTCGATCCAATGACCTATGTGTATTCTTACATCAACTTGATTAGATAATAATTCATAATAATATTCACTCTTTTATGTTCCTCAATTACCTATACCTTTTATTTCAAATTTTCTCACCTTCGCTTAGCTCCACACATACTCAACTACCATAAATTGGTCAATTAGGCCTTACTTATACCACACTCTTGGTCTAACCCATCTTGGTCAGCCAATATTTTTACCATACTTTAACCACACATAAAAAATGTCCATAAACATGTTACATGTGAAAAACACAATCTTCATAGGTCATCCAATACCTCATTATCCCCAAATCACCATTAAGTCTTGGTAAGACCTAAAACAGTTAGGCCTTCATACTCACACGTTACATGTGAGACTACTTGGACCACCTTAATCCTTTAAAACTTATTAGAACACATAAAAAATATATCCAATATCCCCTTTATCACTCTCATATTGGTCCATTCCACCTGAAACATCAACTCAACACTTGAACCTACCAATTAGGTCTCCTCGCTCTTTAGGCCTTCATACATAGAAAACACAGTCTCAAACTTATGAATCAACTATTCAAATATTTCACATATACATATTATTATATCACATGGGTGAAAACTTCAGGACCTATGTAAAAAATCCATGTGCTATAGACACCTTCACATAGGCTTTAAGCACTCAAAACAACTCTCTAAAAATAACCACTCAGACTAGTCATATACAATCAAAATACAATCAAGCTATTTTTACTCTCTATATCTGATCAGGGGAATATAATGAAAATTATATCCTTATAATAATACTTTTATAATTTTATAACATCTCCATACTCATTTTCTTCTTTAATTCTTCTCAAAACACCTTCAACTCACTCCTCCAACATGGTCACTTAATCTACCAGTGCATTCATCAAAAATAATCAAATTCTAAGCCTTTATTTACATATAATATGGATTGATCAAATCTCAAAATACTTATATATTATTATAATTAATTATAAAAACACTCTCCAATAGATAATACATTATGAAACATCTAGGTACCATTAAAATGAACTCAAATATTCTTCTCAAGTCACTTGTAGAATATGGTCAAACACAAAATCAACTTTGAAGATCAATATATTGATTTTACAAACATTAAAATATTATAATTCACTAATTTGTATGTGAATTTAAATTATATTCATATTTTATTTTTACACCATTATCAAATTATTTCATATGCTTAATATATGGATCAAATACTATAGATTGGTTTTTCCTTTTTTTAATTTCAAATGTCAACGATCACTTTGTAATGCAAATATTGCAGACACATGTCTTCATCTCATTCCCTCACTCAGCTGATAAAATTCACTTTATCTATATCCCTTGAAATTTTCTTGGCTTTAACTATCAATGTTCACCATTGATCGTTGATCATAACTCCTAAGATTGTGATACTTGGCACTCTCACATGCCTTCTGAGCACATTGACTATTTGACTTGAATATATTTCTTTCACTTGGTAGTCCCACATACCTTCTAAGCATACATTAACTTTTTGAAATAATACTCGCCATTAGATAACTATTTTACAAGATCATGCACTCTATTATATCTTCATTTGCATGATCACTCACATACCATTGCTCTGCTACTAAAACCTTTGTGATTGTGACACATGTCACTAGCATGTGCAATATTAAATATTTGAATTTGAACTGATCCATTGTATCTTTAGCTATTCATTTTAATTTTACATTTTTATATCTATGATCCAATTAAATTTTCACCATAGATCTTTGATAGTGCAATTTGGCTAAGTATGGGAACTTAGTGAACTTTGCGTAAGAAGCCAACTTTTCACCTTAATAATTTTTTCTACGCTCAACCTTGTAACCTAAAATTTTAACCATATGATCACCTCTCATAGGTAATCCATCCATGTCATCAAACTGCTTACTCAGCTTTATCTGTCAAGATGACAATTTGAGCTTAGACATTCATATGATTGTTTTGATGAATTCCATTCACTTTCATAAGTACTCCAAGCACTTTCAACACCCAATAGGGTATCTAAAACTTAACCATACCATAAATAACATCCACAATCTACCAATCCAAGTTAAACAATGATGAATAATGTAAGAACACTAAAGATCATTGAAGCACACTTTTTCATTGTCATTCTAGCACACATGATACCTCATCACCATGCTTGGTCACCTTGGAGACATCATTATAAAACTTAAAACAATCTGCCCCTCTATCATTTATGTCAAACACCAATACAAATCTTATTACTATACTATCTCTTTCTTTAGGCACTTTCTCCTCCTTCAACACAATGATAAAGTGGGCTCAACTCCTAATGTAGTAGACCTACAAAGACTTTTAAAACATTAAGAGGGACTCCCCCTAAGTCACATGATATTAGAAACCTTTTAGACCATTTCCATAAAATGAATAAACAACATAATTTCCTCATACCTTCTCTCTCAAATTCAACTACATAGTCCTTGGATCTTAGGACTTGATCAATTACAAAGCTCCCCCCTTTATTTATTCTTATCTCATGTCATTTTTGGAGTAAGTTCATGAACTTGTTACTCCCCCTTTGATATACACCAATCTAAAATTTGGCTTCTTTTATCCTTGGACTTGTTTACCTACATAACTCACAAGCTCCCTTTGCTCATGCATGAAGACTCAAAACCTTGTCAAAACATGTGACTTGGTTTGATCAATTCAACATATAAATATAATTTAGTTCACATATATATTAGACTTATTCATATATCCACCATGATTGTAATATATCATATATATTCCCTCTCACACCATGCACAACTCTTTAAGCATTTAAAACTATTTGAGTTAGCTCCCCTTAACTCAATGCTTCACCTAGATCATGACATCTTCAACAAGTCTTCTCAATGAGATAGGTCTGATAGCAATTATTCAAACACATCCTTGATTAGAACCTGGAGATATTCATTTCCAACCTGTATATCTTGTACACATAGATTCATTTTTTTCTACTTTAACCAACTAGACCATCCTTCAAAGATTTGACAAAACTTTGACTTTAGGATCACTGTCCTTGAATATATATTTTGAATCATTTCATCACAGAACTTTGGAGAAGATACATAAAACTCATTGCTCCCCCTTAACCAAGCATATCTTCAAAAGATATTTATTGTCTTATAACATCAACCAAAGTTCAACTAGAATCCACCATGCTTCCTCTTACTTACAAGTGTCTTATTGAAGTCTGGATAGAGACACCCCTTTAACATAGAGAGACTAAAATTTTAAAAACTCAAGAGACTCCCATATCTCCGTACCTTTATTTGACATGCAGTCTTGTCTCATCATCTAACTGACTTTGAATGGATTCTTTACTTCATTATTTGCTTCAAACTTGTCAAAAAATGTAATGACCAAAAACTCTTGACTTTCCTTCATGCCTATCTATGCAAACAAACCATCTTTGATCTCAATTTGATCTCTCCTAATAGGCTTAGGTTTCCACAACCATTTTTAACCTCTTCCTTGTATACTAGGAGATCCATACACCTTATTTTTATTTGAGAACTCATTCAACCTATTCTTATAATACCTAGCAATCTGACTAACTCTATGACATATAAAATAAACAAGATCATTCATACCTTTTGTTTGATGATGATTGCAATCTTCCTTTTCTCTCTAGATAGAAGAAAAACTTTCTTGGAATTCTTGTATCTTCTTCATATATGATTCCTTCTTTGTTCTAGTAGATAGTCCATCTTGATCAAAATTAACCTTCATAGTCTTTGGTCCCAACACCACTAAGTGACTTTTAGGATCATCTTTCTTCTTGTCTAGATTTGAGTGCTTCTTAAAACTATTCTTGCAAAACCTATCAATGTGTCCTACTTTATTGTAACTATAGAAAATGATATCATTTAACATACCTCTTGACTGATCTGATCTATGATTTCTCCAAGACCAATTGTTCCTTCTTCCAAGGCTCCATGAGAACTTATCCTAATAACTTATCCTTCTACAATATCTTTCCCTATGACCATTTTGTTAACAAGAATGACAATGGCCATGAAAATAACTTGCATATCTTATTGCATTGGGTTGTCTAACTAGTCTTCTTTCATTTCTTTTGAAGTTTGTATTTTACTTGACTTGCTCAGGGTTCTCATGCTTCTTTTCAAGTTTGTCCAACTTGTTTAAAAGTTGTTCATGTTATACTCTCAAGGAAACAAGATTAGTATTCAAATCATCATGCTCAACTTGCTTTGAAATCACCTTGGTATTGGATTTTTGTAACTAAGTATTGATATATTTGCACTCTTCTTCTCTTGATTTTAGGCTATCATTTGAAACCTCTAATTGACCTCTAAGATCTTTGATGCCCTACTTATCCTCCTTGGTTTCTTTAGCCATGCCATTCATTTAATCTACATGATTTTTCTTCAAAAGACTTAATTATCTCTTGATTCTTCTTTTTCTCTCTCATATATTTGACAAATTCCCCTCAATAGACCTAACTTGTGCTTCAAGACCTTTGATCATATTCCTCATTTTATGATTCCTCTTATTTTACTCCTTCATTTTACCAAGTGCACTAATGACATCTACTTCTAAATAAAATTATTCTTCCTCACTATCATATAAGTCTTCTTCTTTTATAATGTTATGGAAAACTTCTTCATCAAACATGATGGTATTTTATTTTTAACAACTTTCCTTTTTACCCATATTGTACCTTAGATCACCTTCAAGTGGTTAAACTTGCATAGAATGTCCTACTCTGATACTAATTATTAGAGGTACATTCATTGGGGGGCTGAATTAGTTATTCTAGATAATCTAATTCAATTCCCAACTCTCAAATATTCAGCACATACAATCATTATGCATAAAAATTAACCATTATAATGAACAAGGAAGATATAATAAGATCAAGCACATAACACATGATATATATGGGAAACCCTCTTAGAGGATAAAACACACTTAACCCTAAAATATGGACTATAGTAATATAATGATAAGATCATATTTATACTATAACCAACTAATTAAGGAACACCCTTCCCTTAATTTAGTGAGATACCAATCCCATAAGGAGCTACTTTCCCTATCTAGTTGAACACCCACAACAACTAGACCTTTTAGCAAGTTTCACCTTGAAAGGAGGAATCAACCCCCTAGGAAACTAGGTACCCACCCAGATACTTTAAACATATCATTTATAATACCTTTTTATACTCTTAAACTGATAATGAACACTTTTTTTTTCACTCTTCACCCTTCATTCTCACTCAAATAGCCTCTAAGGCTTACTCGTTCAATCTGCCTGTTCTAGGCTCATTAGGTCCAATGACCTGTGTGTCTTTGTACACCAAATCGATCAAAAAAATAATTCCTAATCCTCTTCACTCTATTATGGTCTTCAATGACATATAAATTTTATTTTAAATGTTCTCGCCTTCACTTAGCTCCACACATACTCAACTACCACAAATAGGCTAATTAGGCCTTGTACTTATATAACACTCTTGGTCTAACCCATCTTGGTCAACCAATATTCTTACCATAATTGAAACACATTTAACATAGGTCCATACACACATTAAATATAATAACTAAACTCTTCATAGGGCATCCGATATCTCATTAGCCCCAAACCACCATTAGGTCTTGGTGAGACCTAAAATAATTAGGCCTTCATACTCACACGTTACATGTGAGACTAATTAGACCACCTTCATCTTTTAAAAATGATGTGAACACATAAAACCTATATAAAATATCCCCTTTATCACTCTCATATGGGTCCATACCACCCAGAACACCAACTCAACACTTGAACCTACCAATTAGATATCCTTGCTCTTTAGGCCTTCATACATAGAAAACACAGTCTCAAACTTCTAAAGATAATACTCAAATATTTCACATATAAAAATTGTTATATCACATTTATGAAAACTTTAGGACCTTTTCAACACCTCCATGTTCCATAAAGACCTTCACACAAACTCTAATCACTCAAAACAACTCTCTCAAAATGACCATTCAAACTAGTCATATACAATCAAAATACAATAAAGTTATTTTGAATCTCCATATATGATAAATGGCATATCATGAGAATAAAATCCTTATCATAATAATTTTATACTTATATAACATATCCATACTCATTTTCTTTTTCAATTTTGCTTAGAACACCTTCAACTCAGTCCTGCAACATTGTCACTTAATTTGCCAGTGCATTCATCAAACACAATCAAATTCTAATCCTTTTTTCACATTTAATATGGATTTATAAAACAAAAAAATCCTAATATATTATTATAATGAAGTATAAAACACTCTCCAATAGCTAATATACCATGAAACATCTAGATACCATTAAAATAAACTCAAATATCCTTCTTGGGTCACTTGCAGAACATGGCTAAACACACAGTCAACTTTGGAGATCAATATATTTGAATGTATGAAAATTAAAAGATTATAAATAAATTTTATATATTTAAATTTAAATTATATTCATCTTTTATTTTTACAACATTATCAGATTCATTCATATGCTCAAGATATGGATCAAATATTGTAGACTAGTTTTTCCTTTATTAATTTCAAATGGCAACGATCACTATGAAATGCAAATATTATAGGCACATGTCTTATATCATGCCATAGATTATATGATCAAACTCACTCCATAAATTTCCCTTTAAATTTTCCTAGCTTTAATAATCAATGCTCACTGTTGATCTTTAATCATAATTTATGAGATCATGACACTTGGCACTCTTGCATGCCTTCTGAGCACATTGATTATTTGACACAAATATATTTCCACCACTTGGCATCCCCATGTGTATTCTGAGTATCCATTGATAATTTTAATTCATACACACTTTTGGATCACTATCTTAAAATATCATATGCTTTATTATATCTTCATCTGCATGATCACTCATGTATCATTGATCTACTATTAAAACCTCCATGATTATGACACATGTCACTAGCACATGAAATATTGAATATTTGACTTTAAATAATTATATTTTATCCATATCTAGTTAGACTAATTTTAAACCATTATATCCATGATCTGATTAAATGTTCACCATAGATCTTTGATAATGCAAATTTGGCTAAGTATGGGAACTTAGTGAACTCTACCTCAAAAACCAACTTTGCACCTTAATAACTATTAATAAACTCAATCTCATAACCTAAAATTTGAACCATATGATCATCTATAATAGTTTAATCCATCCATGTATCAAATTACTATTAAAACTTTCACATGTGTGAAATATGATGTCATCAAACTACTTACTCAGTTTTATCTATCAAGATTACAACTTCAGCTTAGACATTCATATGACTAGTCAAACGAATTCAATTCAATTCCATAAGTAGTATAAGCACTCTTGACACCTCGTAGGGTCTATGCAACTTGACCATATCATCAATAACATCTACCATCTACCAATCCAAGTCAAACACTGATGAATAATGTAAGAACACTAAAGATCATTGAAGCACATCGAATCATTGTCATTATAGCACAGATGACACCTCATAAACATCCTTGGTCACCTTGGAGACATCATTGAAAAACCTCCAATAATGATTCATTATAGTTTGAGATATGTGAGAAGAAAAATAATCATATTTGTTGATAAAAATAGAATTCTACACTTGTAAATGATAGATTTTGGATTCAAATTACAATTGGGACAAGAGAACAAGATGCATATTTGACTATTGAAAACACCCAAGATACAATGGAGAATTTATAATTACCCCAATAAGCTCCAAATATGCCTGTAATAAAAAAACTTGGCACAATACCCTTACATCTACAATAATTTTCACTTCCAAACCCAACTATCAATGTTTGTCACAAAACACAAAAAGAATTTGTAGCCACTTTATAATCACCAAGATACTATTAAGGCAAGGTGAGATCATATGGTGCATAAAATCACAAAAACTAACTTGTTCAACTTATTAAAAAAAATACACCAAAATGTCCCTGGAAAGAACTTTGATACCAAATGTTAATAACCTAATATCTCACATATAAAAAATGCAAACAACTACTAAATATATTAATATTTTAGTACTTTTATGGAGATAATCAATTGGATTTTCTTGAAACTTTAATGGGGATACCTCCTTATCAGATCATTTGTGTTAAGAACCTGTGTCCTACCCTTCTCTTTGCATTCTTAGTGTATTAGTTGCTATGGCCACATATACATTTTAATTTATCCATTGAGCATATTTAAATTATCCTACATACATGGGAAGTCGTAGTTGTTATAATATATTCAGTATTTAAGTATTGAGGCCCAATTAAGGCATCCAAAAATATTATTATATTGAGCTATCTCAAAGGATGTTTCTCTCTCTAAGTGGCATGTGATCTAAAGGTTATTTTGGGTTATTTTTCAAATTTTATTTCATTATTAATTTAATTTTTGTAGTTCATAAATATGTGCATACAGATCATCACATTTAGTATCATATCACTTTATTGTCCTGTGTTTATATTAATAGCAAATTTTTAGGAGCTATGTCATTTTTAAAAAAAAATCTTTACCTCTATTTTCTACATATTTAATGCAGGTTTAGATAAGAATAAATACCCTTATACATAACTATGAAAAGTAATTGGGAATATGCTCTAAAAATCATTGTGTGAAGTAACACAAGAATTTCAAAGTAATAGTCCCATTGCAAGGACCTAAAATTGAAAAGATGAATTGCCCTATCCTAATTGACTAGTTTCCATCCATGAGGTAAATCAATATCTATCTCTTAGGGATAAATCCATGGCTAGAAATTTTTTAGATAGTGGTACTTGTTTAGACAACATTGGTGACCAAAGACACTCTTCAAAACCCTTAGGCAACCATACAAACTTGTGGTCCATATCCAACATAACAATTTTATAAGACCAACAATAAAGTGATCACATTTGAGAATAGTTGGTAACTATGCACTTGCAGACAAGCTTTTTTCAAGGGCAATGAAGCAATAATTAGTTTTTGAAAAATATAAGTAAAAAAAATCTATTTTTTCCCCATATATCTCCTTATATAATTTTGTTGACTCTCAACATTTCCTAAAACACCTAAAATTTTATTATGCACATTTTTTTCATTGAGGGTCCATATCCAAATTATACTTCTATTAGCCAAAAATCTCTTTTTTATATAATTTTTTTCAGGTTTTTACACTTCTTTAGTTTTTTCACTCTTACTTCAAAACTTTCCCATAGTGTTCCTTTCCCTTTTCTGCTCCTTTATTCTTCCTATAATTATTTTTCAATTTCTCCATTATGATTCTAGAATTGCACTTGCCTTCATCAATCCTAACTAGAAGGTGCCAAATAACTAGTAAAAGTACATTTACCACTTTTGTTTGAGCCCAAATTTAAAAAATTGCTTACTAAACATGTCTTAGAACACATTTTTCTTTCCCAAAACACTAGTTATGGTAGCTGCCTGTGAGACATAAATATCATGGAGGAATAAATTGTAGCATTAAAATCCCAGGTCACTTAGTTAACCGATATGATGCATGGACTGCATCAACAAAATAATCTTTTTCTCAATAAATTTTAGAATGAATCTTCTTCAGAGAATAGTTTCTCTTCTCCCCACATATCACATGGGCCTAAGCTGGGTTTTTTGAGTTTCAATGGTATAAATCCTACATGAGGGATATATTAAGCTGAGAAATTATTTAACCTTTATAATACTTATTATGTCAACAAAGTCCCAATTGTTTCCTTCTAACTGGAATAAGAATCACTCCAATGATACCATTGGTATCTCAAGTCAAATGATGAACCTAATTGGAAAAAAATTGAATCTTTACTTTTGGGAAGGTTTGGTCCCTTAGAATTTAAGTAATTTATAATATCTCTCACCAAACTCTGTCAGACAGGCATCATTCATGATTATCAGATTGAATTCAATAAACTAGCTAATCACACTAAAGGGTTATCAGATGATTTCTTCAAGATTTTTTTAATTACTGGCCTTAAATATCTAATTCACTCAGAGGTTAAAATGTTTTGACCCAAAAATAGATGGATGCCTTGGGTTTAGGTAAGCTAATAGAAGATAAACTCTCGATGCCACATCGACCTCCCATTTTCCCTCTCGTAAAGAACATAGTGAAGTAGCGACCAACCAAAACCACACTGGTCAAGTGCCTTACTGAATCACAGATGTGGGATCATAAGAAGAAAGGATTATGTTATAATTATGATGCTAAATGGATTAAGGGTCACATGTGTGTCACATAAAATCTCTACTTGCTATATGTGGAATCACCGTTAGAGCAGGATAGTGAGCCTGATATACAAGAATTATAGGATGCTCAAGTAGAATAAATCTTCTCAAAGGACTCAATTGCTCAGGAGACTCAACTTGAGATCTCTCTACATGCACTAGTAGATGTTATCACACCTGAAACCATGAAGTTCAAGGGGTTATTTAAAATGATCCCTCTCACAATCCTCATTGTCTTTGGAAGGACTCACAATTTCATTAATCTGCACATTCCTAAGTAGGAAGACTACCTTATGCAACTTGTTCTAGATTTGAAGTCATGATTGCTAATGGGGGAACATTACCTTCTAAATAGAAGTGTATAAATATGTGTATTATGATAAGTGATTACACTCTTCACTCAGATATGTTCTCCATATCCTTAGGAGGATGTGATGTGGTCTTAGAGGCATAGTGGATCCTCACATTGGAACCTATTCAATGGAAATTATCTAAGCTTTGGATGCAGTTCAAAAATAGTGGTCAAAAGCACACCTTATAAGGGTTATTTCATGTATCTGTTCACATTATCAGTTCCTATCGCATATAAAATATTCTAAATAAATACTCGCATGGGGTCATTTTCTAGTTGCACTCCATCCAACTCCAGCTCCTTGTTGCTACTAATTGCCCTGCTAATTTACATATTGTCCTCAATAACCATGCAACTATTTTTATAGAGCCAATGGGTTTTTGCCCTGAAGATCATCACATTCCTCTCTTTACAAAAATCATCCCACCCAAAATCTGGCAATATTGATATCCTCATTTATAAAATATTGAGATTGAAAAACTCATATAGGAACTCCTTAAGTCCAAAGTTATTTACCATAGCACTAGCCCATACTCCTCCCTAGTTCTTCTTGTCCACAAAAAGGATGGGTAATGGCAGCACTGCATTGAATTTTGTGGACTTAGCCCCCTCACTATCAAATATAAATTACTAATTCCATTCATTAATAAACTTCTTGATGACCTCTATGAGGAAAAAAATTTATCCATTTTGGATATTCGTTTAGGCTATCATCAGATCCGCATGCATGTTAATGACATTCTAAAGACAACCTTCTACACTCATGATGGTCACTATGAATTCTTAGTCATGCCATTTGGATTTACAAATGCCCCTTCAACATTTCAGGCACTAATGAATAAAATACTTCAATGTTTCCTCTATCAATTTGCTTTGGTTTTCTTTGATGATATTTTGATCTACAACCACACATTGGCTGATCATCTCTAGCACATCGATAGGGCATTACAAAATCTAGTAGACAATCAATTATATGCCAAACAGTCCAAGGGTTCCTTCAATAAAAAAGAAGTTAAATATTTGAATATTAATTCTATTTGTTAAGTAATTTTAAACCTATAAAAATGATACAAACTAACTATACTTATGTTATTTACTTGATGCAACTAAGAATTGCATCTTCATCACATCCAATTAACAAATGTTAAACTCTCATGCTAAAATGAAATATAAAAATTATTAATCTAGATTTTGTAATAAAAAAATAAATATTATGTACAATAAATTTTTAAAAATTTAATAGAATAATAATAATGTATAAAACTACAAGAAAATAATATTTTTAATATATTAAATTGAATATATTATTAAGCTTCTGCATATTTACATTTATATTAAAACATTTTACTCAAAAATTGCACAGATTTTGATTCCAATTTATTTCATTATTTTTATTAAAATAAAAAACATTATTTTATATACGTTTCAATTCTAAGTATTTTATAATAGTTAAAAAAGTACAATTACAACAAAAAAAATATTTATATTTATCTATAAAAAATATATATTAAATTATTATAAATTTTAATTATCAAATTTATAATTATATTAATTTAATATTTAATAAAATATAAATGAAATAAGTTTAAAAATTTACATTATATTCTAAATATTTAAAAATAAATTATATTTATTAAATTTGCAATTTTTTAATAAATAATCAAACAGCTTAAAAGTTAAGGAATTTTAAACCCATAAACATGATAAAAACTAACTCTGCTTATTTTTTTAATGTGAGGAAACATGGATTTGAATTTTCAACACAACCAACTCATAAAGTTTAATAGAATAATTTTAATATATAAAATTATAAAAAAATTAACAATTCTAATATTTTAATATGTATATATTTTACTTAAAATTTGAGCATACTTTGATTTTGATTTGTTTTTAAAAAATTATATTATTTTATATATATTTGAATTATATTTATTTTATAATAATTAACAAAATACATTTACAATACAAAAAATTATATATTTATTTACAAGAAAAATCTATTACATTATTATTAATTTTATTTGTCGTATTTATAATTATATTAAAATAATATTTGATAAATAATTTGCATTTTAAAACTAAAAAACAGATCAATAGCACATGAATTCTGAACCTTTGAAAATGATACAGACAAACTTTCATTCTTTACCTGATTTAAAAATGGAGTAAATTAATTACCGTTGCACTTCTCATTGTATTCGAGTCTCAGTTCCTTTATAGGGTTTTCAAGTTACCCCACACAATAAAACAAGCCCAGGACTACAATGATTATAGCCTCAGAAAGAATTTATTGTCCATGCAACTAAGAATTGAATTTTTAGTCCATCCAATTCATAAAGTTTAATGGAATAATTTTAATATATAAAATTAAAAAATATATATAATTTTTTAATAATTTAAAATTAAATATATTTTTAAATTTATGTAAGATATTTCATTCAAAAATTTATATACACCTCAATTTTAATTTGTTTCATTTATTTTATTAAAAAAATAAAAATAAAATTGTACACACTTTAATTATAATTATTTTATAATTAATAAAACACAATTACAATTAAAAATGTGTATATTTATTTATTAAAAAAAATTATTAGATTATTATTATTATTATTAATTATATTTATTTAACATCTAATAAATTATAATTAAAAATAAAAAATATATATTTATACTAAATATTTACAAATAAATTACTATAAAATCTATTTATTAAATTTATAATTATTTTAATAAACAACAGACATCTTAAAACTAAAAAGGAAATCAGAAGCGACAAACGAACTCTTCTCATGTTTTTTACTGGTGCACTTCTCATATAAAAAACAAGCTCTGGAAAGAATCTTATTGTCTGTTTATCCTACAACTAACTGATTTTATCAATATAAATAGCTATTATACATATTTATGATAAATTGTAATGAAATAATAATGAAATAATTATATTTGCAACACATTCAATTCAAAAAATTTAATGGAATAATTATAATATATACAAAAAAATTATTATAAATTATATTTATTAACAAACAATCTACCATAAATAAGAGATGAACGCATCTTATTGTTCGTACAACATACAATTGATAGTTTCATGTTCTCGTATCCAATAAGAGATGAAAGAATCCTATCATCCATGTAACATACAATTACTAGCAAAAAATATTTGCATCAGCCAATATTTATGGATTTATATAGCTAAAGTAGTAGTTGTTGTTGTTGTTGTTGTTGTTGTTGTTGTTGTTGTTGTTGTTGTTGTTGTTGTTATTATTATTATTATTATTATTATTTTAATAATAATAAAAATAAGAATAATATTTATGAGTATTTATTTTTTTATAATATTTTTTTATATTTGAAATTTAAATTTAATTTATTTTACTTTTCATCATTTAAGAAGGATGTAAAATGCAAGTTTCTATGAGGAGCTTAAAGTGTAAAGAACTTGTGTTCACAAATATTTTTGTATTTTTATTCAGATAGAAATGATTTTATAAAATATGATGGTATCAAGAAAACTTCCATTCTACTCAGGGACTGTTTTAAGGAAAATGTGCTAATAAAATGATCTCCTTCAAAAATTAAATCTCAAATCGTAAAGTTGGTTGTGAAAGTTTTCAATTTAATATTATGAATTACATTTCTGATTAAGAATTAAAAAAATAAGGGTCACTTATATAGAGTAAACATAAATATGTTAGATCCTAATAAATGTTTCACCACAATTTATTCTTTAGCAAAGTGAAATAAAACACTTAAAAACAAGTTTTCATGTAATGTGATGTTCTAAGAAATCTATCAACAAGCTTTAAAGCGGATCTTCCCGACCTGCAATAGCCATAAAACTGGAAATATCTTACTTGTATGCATATCAAAAAAACAACGTGAATGTAAAATACAATATCAAGCAAAAACACAAAGTTACCTGTAAACATTCCATTTCACCTTGTGCAATTGCTGAGGAAGAATGACCCTATACTCTTTACCTGTAAAGATGAACTCATATAAATAGAATTATGTTATAGAACAAATAATGCCATGGCTATTATATGGAATGCCTGCCCAATTTAATGCTTTATCCCTTCCAACTAAGATTGACATTGAGATTCGTTTAACCACCTTTCCCATACATCTTTTACAGAATTCAGATCTTACTTGTCAGAACACGAGAATATTTTTAAAATGTGCTGCTATATAGTATTTAAAGTTTCTGTTAAGTTTCAACTCTGATAAATATTTTGAATGCTCTCATGGGCGGAGAAATCATTTTTTGGGAGATGAAAACATAGAATTAGCATCAATTAAATAAGTCACCTATGGGACAGGAAAAACATCATACTAAGAAGTAATTCTGAGAATTAAGTGGTGCATTTTTTGAGTTTTGAAACCTTGAACATGGTTAATCAATATTTTGAAACCCATTAAGACATGTATAAGACCAAAACAAGTCAATAAAACTTCTATACCCAAGCACAAACACAGAAAAATCAACACCCTGACTTAGTTATCGACATGTACGGAAAGAGATTAACCTAAAGAGACTAGGTTTTGTGAAGGACCAACATAATTAAAATAAAGCAGCTTGGGAGGGGAACGCTTGCAGAGAGGCAACAAGCGTGAGGGATTGGGTTCGAGTGCCCAAGTTACAGGATGTAGGGGATGGATGGAGGTGAAGGAGCACTAAGGGGAGGATGGTTTGGTAAAATATAGGGGAAGATCATGCAGAGCCATATTATAAAAATGAAGCGGGGAAGAGTCGAGGAAGCTTCTTAACCCAAGTTATATATTGAGTTAGTTGTTTCTAGATGGGAATGAAGGGGATAGGGTTAAGAAATCATTCTGCGTGACGAGAGGGACATGTGGGTGAGGAGGGACTAGGGTTTGAGTTTGGAGGAGCACATTGGATAAGACAACACCACAAATTTCATATGAGTATATTCATTTTAAAAAATTAGTGGGATATCATTGGTCATAAAAATTTCCTCCTTTGAGTATCAAAATTCCTCACACAAATTTCATGAATAAACATGAATTATTTAAAAATGAAGGGCTACCAAGAAAAATGTCGTCTTTGTCTACCATGGAGTTGAAGATTACAACGAAAAAACCTTTAGGAAGTAAAGAAATAGAGAAAGGGCTGATTTAGTTCCAATGATCGAAGGTCCAAATTTCTAGATCAGACATCAAGAAATAGATTGGTAGAAGATAGACGAGTAGTTTGGTCTCTAGATCAAATAAGGTTTAATTGGTCTTTAGATCGAATAAGTGTGATTTAAACCTAGAGATATTCTAGGTTAATCTGCAAATATTCAATAGAGAACAATCATCCATACTACATGAACAATTCCAACATTTAATGGGGAACAATAATCCATGCTTCATGAGCAAATCCAAGTGTAAATGGTGAATAAAATTTGCATTGTATGTAATTATGTAGCCCAACTCGAAGCAACAACGAGGATGGAAAATCATTAAAAACAACAAACTATGATGGTGGTTCTAATAGCAGGAAAATAAAGCCACTTCTTTGATCGACATGAAGTTCGGAATAAGATACAAATCTATTGACCAATCAACTCGCACAAAATACTATTATTTTATATGGTCAGTTAACTAACTTATAATTGACCTTTACAAAATATTTGCATATTTTGTAATATGTAAAACAATAATTAGATTTACTGAGATATCAAGGACTAATTCTGAGTCAAATAAAAATGAATCAAATATTCATCCTTTCGAGATTAATAATATGATAAAAAAAGATTTTAAAAAATAATCATATTATTTTATCTTTTCACATTTAATAATATAATAATGATTTTTTTTGATAAATTAATCTTATTGTACACTTCCATATTTTGAATTGATTCAAAGAAAAAAAATTATAAATTAAACACATTGAATATGACGATTAGTTGAGCTCATGAAAACCACTAAAAAGGACTTATAGTACAAACATTTTGATATAAAAACATATTAATGTTGAAGCATGCACTTGAGGAAATGATAGAACATGAAGCATATAAATAACGATATAGGCGGTGGTTCATCTTAAATGGTAATAATGTTGTCAATAAAATCATGACAATGGAAATGAAATGGATTTAGATAAAATTTTCTAAGTAATTGGGCATGATGGAGGATAATTGGGCATGATGGAGGATAAATTTATTAAGGGTTTTAATTAATATAAATTTATTTGAAATTGTCCCTAACAAGTTAGATATTCTAATGGTATTTTGTTATTACCATATAACTATGGAAAGTTTGAAATTTTGGTGTTGATGTGTTTACACTAGGGTAGTAGCAGATCTTTCCTAACTAATATGGTTATGTCTTATTTCATATTATAACTACAGCTAAGCTTATTTTAGGGAGGGAGGTTAGTTTGTCGAGTAACTAATTTTTAGCATGCATAGTTATGTGCATGCATATTTAGTCACCTCGATTAATGTTTGTTATATATAACAAATTATTATTGTACGAAACAAACTCCTCCAAACTATTTAATTTGGACTCTCTTTTGTATTTTGATTGGTTGAAGACAATTATGTGGCTTGTACATGATTTAGATGAGATAAAATATTTAAAAAGTTTCAATTTTTTATGCATTATCATTGTTGGCATAATCATGTTATGTAGCAAATGAATGGATTTATATAGTGGGTATAATCTGAAGCTAATTATAATGATACTTATTTACAATGATCATAGCATAAATGCCTTTCTCATATATGTTTTGAGGACATGTTTAATATAAGATAATTATAGTAATACTTTTTGTATGGTGTGAAGATGAGGGAAAAAACTTATGTAGATCCCCATTTTTATTTGGATATGTGTTGTGTTCAACATTCCCAGTTTTCATGGAAATGGGGGGAACCCTCTTTAAAAATTATCAAAACTAGAGCTCTCAAGTCCATTCTTTCATTCTAGTCAGCTTCACCTAAATTAAGTCCTTAAAATCTTGTGTTGCCCTGATTTCCTTAAGCAATGGTAAAACTTTTTTTAAATTTTATGACTAAGGTAGGATTATTATTTTAAGTATTTAGGGTGATAACATTGTATGTTGGATTTTAAAATAAGTTCTCAGAGGCTTATTTCCTTCCTAGAATAATAGACATGATGTCATGTGCAGTAAATAAAAAACTTAATGGTGGTCAGGTGAGTTATTAATAGATTGCAAGGCTTTTTATTTTTACTTAGACTTTTTCATGGGTTTTGTAGGAACAAATGAACCAACAGAGAAATGCCCATGTTGTACCATGTCATATTGGCTAATACCCAAAGCCTAGGAGAGCATGACACACTCAAAGCCTAGGAGAGCATGACACACTCAAAGGGTACCATGTCACAAGTTCTTAGAGCAGCTAGTCCCCCAAACCTATTAGGGATGTCAAAGCCTGAGAGATCCTAACCCACTAAGAGGGCACCACATTAGACCATGTTAGAGAGGCTAATCCCATATAAATTTCAGAGATGCCAAAACCTAGGAGAGCCTAGCTCACTAAGAGGACATTATGTTGTAAGTTGTTAAAGTGGCCAATCCCCCATACCTATCAGAGATATCAAATCCTGAGAGATATTGACCCACTCAAAGGCTACCATGTTGCACCATGTAAGAAGATCCAATCCCTAGGACCTATCAGATATGCAAGAGCATGGGAGAGCCCAACTTACTCAAAGGGTGCCATGTTGCACTATGTTAGAGTGGCTAGTCCCCCAAACTTGTTAGAGATGTCAAAACTTTGGGGGGGGGGGGGGGGGGGGGGGGGGTCTATCCCACTCAAAGGGTGCCACATCTCACCATCTTAGACCGGCTAGTCCTTCAGACTTGTCATTGATGTTAGAGCCTAGGAGAACTTGACACACTTAGAGGGCACCACATCACACCACATTAGAATGACTAGTCCCCTTGATCTGTCATAGATGTCAAAAATTAGGAGATCTCGATGCCATAAGAGGATGCCACATAGCACAACCAAGCATATGAGCATGTGGCTACTTAAGGCCCTAGAATGGTCAAAATGGAGTAGGAATGGATCCTAAAGGACTAATTAGAGGATGCCACATATCTCCAGATGACACATCACGCCTCCTAAAGGTATGACAATGGATTACAAAGATATTATTAGCTTTCAACTATTAACAAGAGGACCAAAAAGTAGATGGCATGTGGCATAAGGTAGGATTTTCCTAGGAGACCTCGGAAAGATGTGATCATGTATGTACCATGCACTAGGCAATAAAAAAATAAAAAGATGGGCCTCATTGCATAGTTTTAAAATGTCACATTGCCATTGATAAATCTATTTGGTAGTGGAGGATCATGAGTACCAAGTTTAACTTCATACTGGGAAAGAAAGAGGGGATATCCATTCACCAACTCAAATTTGAATTCACATCAAGTGATCTACCAAACTCCATTAATACATTGGATGAATGTATGCTTTTATAAATATCCTAAAGGAAGCTCACTAATGGTTATTAATGTATACCCTCAAGAATAAATCAACTCCTTACTTTCCAATTCCTATTGCATACCCCTTCATTTTTTCATTTTCACTCAATATCTTTCTATTGGCCTCCATCTTGCTACAATGGATGCATCCTCTTTGAATGCCAAGTTTGAACCTAAGTACATGGATAGCCTATTACCAGAAGGATTGACCCTATTCAAGAACTATAATGACTTATTTAAAACTATCAAATAGGTACCCCAAGGCTCAGGCTCTAATAATGATGAGCATACTAAGTTTGAATATGCCCTTCAGGCTTAGAATAAATGTGGTATTCATAGGCCTATGACCAATCCAAATATATTCCCTTGCACTAACTTGTTTGAAAACCTACTTTTCACTGTCATTAAAGTGTATAATGGAGTCTATGATTGGGTTTGTTCATCTAACTCTCAATGCTAGATTTTCAACATCTCCAAGAATGCCTACAAGGTGTATTACTCCCTCCCAGATTTCACCTTCTCTTATGATGTTGCAATAGTGAAAAATTCGATTGAAACCTTCTAGATATATGAGGTCTTATAATATTGGCTAAGAATCTAGATGCCAAGTGGTTCATCAAGGATGACATCAATGTATACATAGTCTACACCTTTCAAGAGGAGGTCTGGGTGGGTATCATTATATTGAGTTGATTTTTTGAGGCCCAAGAGTACTTACATGTTGATGAATTATGGGTTCTTCTCTTCCATATGATCTTAACTGGCTCTAAAGTTATAAACATGGGAGGGATGATCAACTTCAATTTGTTGAATGCCATAGTGGATGCCCTAAAAGGAGGGAATTTTTAAATGATGATCTACCTCATAGACATAGTCTACAAGACACTCAATTTTAATATATTTTCTTTTCATACATGGATTCCAAAGGTCTCAATGATATATGTAGTCTTTTATTAACTATATGCGACTAGTACCAAAACCATATTTGATACATCTACAAGCACTTCTACTTGGTAGTTTATAATGTCATCAATGAGGCCCTAATGCACCCTTTATCATACTCCATTACATCCATCAATGACTATTGTTACTATCAAGAGGACACCATAATTCAATTTGAGGGAATTATCAAACATCCCCTCTACTTTCCATTATTCATCCTAAATATCATGGCAGAGTAGGAGATCATATACTAGCTGGTAAAAGGTATCTTCAATTTTTGCATAGGCTACCAATAAAAGGCATGCCCATCACTCCCAATCTCTATTTGATACCATTTTTACAAGGCCTTCCATCCCCTCTATAAAATAGTGGCTAGACAAGAATCCTTTTCTTTGGGGACAGATGAACTAGTATTAGGACCCTAATGGCATCATCAAGGTTCATCTAGCAAGGTATTTAACGTGCCTTAATATAAATTATGACCACTAGTCATAAGATTACAATGAGCTATACTTGAATGCTTAAAATGACCAAGAGGTGTTATCCTAGATCACAAATTGGAAGAAGTAAGGAGAGAAGGTCTAGGTAGGCCATATACTCCCCTTCCATCTCATACTCACTCTGTGAAGGATGTCACTCTAACTCATCCCATAATTTCAAGGAGGATTTTTTAGGGTATTCCTCTACCTTCTTCTCCTTGTGCTTCATCTCCCCTTCATCCTCTTCCTTTAATAGTGTCCACTGTGTGCTCTTTGGATCCTTATCCCCTAGCTATAGATTAAGCTCCTCAAGAAGCTCTTGTTCTTCATTTTTTGGCTCTTCCTCCTCCTCCTCCAACAACACCCACTCCTCACACCTTGGATCTACCTTTACCTCTTCCAATAGCTCTATTATCCTGACCCTAGCCATGCCAGACCTACATTACTTAGTGTCAGGTAGCCCAAACATAGGTGACTAAACCATTAACACCTCAACCTAGGCTATACAAACCTTAAAGTTTGATGTCACCAGTAGTCTAGAGGTAATCCCATAGTAGCGATCCTAGTAAGCACCATTACATATTCCATTTGTCACTCTGATAGACATCCAACTCCCTCTCATGGCACCATTTAGTTCTACTCCCATTCCACAATCTCCCCAACTGGTGCCTCCTCTTTTCCCCACTGCACCCTCTACTATTCACCTAGGTAATGTTGGCCTCAATCCTCTTAAACATCCTTACCTCTTTTTTTTCCTCCACCCCATTCATTCCACAACTCAAAAACTCCTCAAGACCTTCATTTGGCATGTCTTCAATCTAGATACCTACATGCACATATTTTTTAGTGAGCATAGATAAATCCATAGGGATTATATCTCAAGTGGTCAAAACTATACCAACATGCCCTATAGTCACCCTAGTGCCTCCCTTGATATTTTAAGAACCACTACAGTCATCCCCCATGGATCTTCCTATCATTTCTAGTCCTTCCACCATAATATCTAGAGCTGACCTGATTATTAACCCAATAAAAAGTATAAGGTGACTCAACTTACTTTAATTCATAGGCCTTCTACTCTAGTTCTTCCTCCTCAGCTAGCCTTTATGATTCCTCTAGATCTAGTCATGGTAGCTCTATGCATTATTCCCTAACCACCTCTTTATATTACCCTGAGCACCCAAGGATTTGGCTTTAACTAGCCAATCTCTTACCTTTGGTTGAACATCCCTCTCCTAGGAGTCATTACCCCTAGGTGGAAATGAACATAGAGTAGTTATAGGCACATAATGTTCCCATGGTCCTCCCCTTTCATCCTTCCTCCCTTTGTTCCTATGCCCCCTCCTCTTCCATTACTTTATTCATTCATCCTTTTATTTCTTCCATCTCCCCTCCACCTCATACACCACCTTTCACCACCATATTTTCCACTACTCCAACACCTCACAAAATTTGGATAATGGTCCCAAGGTCATAAGTGTTAAAAATGACATTCTAAGGTGACTTGGATGTGGAGTGGAGTTTTGACTGAACCACAAGAAACATTAATAGGACCATAACATATAAATTCGTCCATGACGGGAAACTAGTGGTATGGAAAACCCAAAAGGATTTGTTCTTGATCACCTCCATTAAGACTTTTGTTAGGGAAGAGAAGGTAGTTTAGAATCCACTATCTATTCTCCAAGTAACTCAAAACATGTTAGATAATATCCTTGAAGATATACAAAGTCAATTTCAGGCACTAGAAGCCCGGGTGAAAAGATCCTTCCCCACCAAGCTAATTTGGCTACTCAAGGATGCCCTCTTACTAATATTCTCAGTTATGGGGAAGGTGGTGGAGACTATGGTGGGGACCAATGTGTTTATCCATTAGACTCGGGCATACATGGAGAGGATCACACATATTGAGTGGAAAAGTAGGAAGCTAATGGTGATTATAAACAAATATGTCCCTAGAATTAAAACTAATTCCCACCTTAGATTTGGGGTTATATCAGATATATGTTGAGAACATGAAAAAAACTATGGAAGAATGGCTAGTTGTGGCTTATATTATAAATTGACCCTTGGAAGATGGTAGGAAAAATATCTTGGACTACTTCAAGGTGATCAATATCTCTGTGTTTTCTACCTAGATGACACCCTGATGGACAAGGGAGAGTATGGAGTCCACCTGGTTAATTTGACCACATCATGAAGAAAAATGTTACCAAAGTAAATAATAAGGTACTCTTGTAGTTATTGAGCTATTGACACAATCCACAACAAACACAAAAAATGTATTTGAGATCTAGGTGTCCATGGGGGCTCCATTCTAGGTGTATTGAAGGCTAGCAACTTATGCCAAAGCAATATTTAGGAAACCTTCAATGAACCTTGCTAAGATGGATCAAGTGTTTGACCTCATGACAATCACATTAGAAGCTAAGGATACAAATCAAAATAGTTGGGAGCTAGATCTTCATAGCCACCTCTGAGTACCAATTAAGTGGTATCCCACATAACGTTTTCAGGGATTGCGGGGGGGGGGGAGATGATTTTGTTTTAAATTTTGAATTACATTTATAACTACCATGAGTGTCCATCATGTCCCAGGATAGGAATCTCATGCTATTTGGAGGTGAATCCCATCCTTATCTATAAAAATCAAAGTCATATTGTAATTTAAAGATCAACTAAATTTTAATCAAAAGTGTTATTAGATTTAAGCCACAGTTTCACTTACTTTCTCCTTCATATATTTAGACTATAAAGATGGCCATGACCTATACCATTGTAAAAACACTTATTTTATTTTAATGAATACAATTCAAGTTTTATACAAAAAGCTTATTTTGTGTCTTAAATTATGTATCATCTCTATTCTGGATGTTTTTTGATGTTAAATTAATCAAATGAATACCTTGATATTAAATGTATGATATGGCTATGATGTGATTGTCTATTATAATCCTTTTATAAACTTTCTCATTTATCTTCTCATATTACTATTAATTTTTTTTCCTAGTATATAAGTTACCATCGGATGTTTATGTGTTGTTTTCTATAAACTTATAGTACTTCTTATTAGTGAGGATTCATATTTGAGGCATGTTCCCCTATTTCTTGATACTCTTCCCATTGTGTGTTATTAGAGGTAGATATTTTGGTGAAACTCAATCCACAATGGTATAACTATGGAAAGAACACTTGGTTTGATGGTTGATTCATTGATTTTATTCTATATTTAAAGGCTCTCTTTTATGACTTACTCTCCCCTCTCTTTTTGTGTTTATTTTAAAATATTGAACTACCCTTTCCTTTTATGTTTTTAAAATAGAGGATGAAAATACATTAACTTCAATAATAAATTTTGAGAATTAAAACTACATTTGATAATCTTGTATTGATCTTGTGGTGGTGGCACCATATCTCTTGGATATTATTTCATGTAGACTGAATATTGAAGTTAAATACCCAAATCCATGCCTTTGGATGATTTTAAATCAGTCATAAAATAGATGATGATAGTCCATCATTATTCTCATATTCCTCTTTGGGGAATACCCAATCTCATGGTTAGTTTATGAACCAGACTTTAGTACTAAACAACAGTTCATGCTAGAAGGAAGACATGAATTCATGTATTTTAGAATTGTCATTTTTTTATTAGTGTGTTAAAATAATGCTTGTTTATAATAATGTATTGACTACTATTTGATTATGAAGCATCCTAGAAACTAGTTCACTTTTTTACCATGTCTAGGTCCATTCGTGGCCAATTGGTAATTCCCCCTAATTTTCCATATAAAACCCAAGCTCAACCAAATTAGACCTTCTAAAATTGCAACTATTTTTTCCTTGTAACCTCTTCCAAATTTATATCCCAATATGGCCTAGTTGGATGGCTCTACCACTAACATCCTAGGCATTGTCCATGATCTACCTAAAAACCTTGATATATATCTTTTGCATTTTACTCCTGGTATGGGATGAACTACTGAAGAACACATAAATTCCTATTAGACTACCATGAAGCTATTTAATGTAGAGCATGAGGATGTGGTGTGAAATATTTTCCATTTCATTTTAATGAACTCAATATATGATTGGTTCCTCAACCTCACTAAAGAATATATCCCTAGTTGGGACCATTTCAATAGTAACTTTCTCACCCAATTTGGGTAGGTGATAAATCCTAGTGTCATTTACTAATATTTTTATTATATCAAATGGAATCCCAATGAGCATATCATTAATTACAATGTTAGGTTTTAAAATATGTACAATCAAGTTACAATGCTATATCAACCTAACCCTCAACTAGTACTTGAGATGTATAAGAATGCCTTGGACCCTTGAATGACCATGTTTTTGAGGAGAGACCTAAAAATAATAAACCTATCTATAGATCATGTAAGACCCATCAAATTATATAGTAAATTAAAACCCCAAGGCCACATGATGGCACTCACTCCTAATGTGCTACCACATATACCCACATTGAGTTCCTTACCCAATATTAATCAAAATATCCCAATTCTTCCACCACTCTTGATAATACTTCAAATCCTACTAGGTCATTCCACTTCAAACCAATAATTGGATTTTCTTAGGCTACGGTCCATGAAATGAATCATCAATTACCCACTAGGTAATATTGGTACCATTTAACAATACCCAAACTATACCCCAGGAGTCCCCAAAGAATGAGTTAGATGTTATATAACAAATAGTACAAAAACTCGGCAATGATTTCCTTGGGATACAAATATTGATGAATAACTCTAATACATAAAGTTATAGAAAAAACTTCACATATAAAATACTAAAAATAAAATATAACCATACACACAATACCCCATAACCCTGACCAAATAGGTTGACGAAAATCAATATCATTAAAATTGCCTTACGTAATAGGTGTCAAGAGCATAACATGATAACCCATGTGGAACTAGATTTCATATATTTTGAGTATGATTTTTAAATCTTATTGAAGGAAATGGAAGAATATGAGGTGGTCTCGAATCACCATGAATCATCCAACATGGGTAAATCCCCTATCACCACTATGGTGTTGGAAACCTTGAATTTTACTAGCCAAGAATAAAATGAGTCAAAAGAGGGTATTAGTGAGGTACAGGCACTTCAAAAATTCCATAGGAATAATTATGCCCTTAATAATAGGAAATTAAAACATCTACTTACTACATCAACTCTACCTAAGAATTATACAACCCCACCTAACCAAAATGCTAGGAATGATCTCCCACTTCTGAGACCTCAATAACTTAAGGCACCCATAGAAACCCCATCAATACAAAGTAAAGGTGGTTATAACATAGTGGATGATATTAATAATATCAAATATAAAATCACACTTCATGATATTTCTCAAATCATTCAGAAACATGATCTCTTACTGAAATCTTTAAGTCAAAAACTAACCCTACAAACCCAACCAAAACCAAAAGTAGCACATGCCAATGTGATCATTAAGAAGAATAAGATGGATGTGCCATAATTCCTCTTAATCATATATTTATTTGTAAATAATTTACATAAATTATTATTACATTCAAGATCCTCATCCAATGTGATGCTAATGGGCATATGTGAGAATTTCGGGTTGGTCCCTATAAGTTGGATAAGATAGTGGTCTAGCTTGATAAGTCCAAAGTGAAAGTGATAGGGGAAATATTGAATGTGGAAATATAGTTATAATCTAATCCTAAGGTTTAACCCTTTATATACATCCAATTTTTGGATAACCCTAAAGCCTATAATATGATCCTTGATAAAGATTGGTCTAAAGCCCTAAATGGATATATAGCCGTAGATTTCTCCCATATGTGGTTGCCATGGAGGAGAGAATCCAAAAAAATTTAGGTAGATAGGAAACCTCACATGAAACACATGATAACTAAGTACAATTTAATTAATGAGAAGGTAAACCTAATTTCCTTAGATTTAGGTATCTACACATTGAGCAAAAGGTCACCCAAAGACCAAGCTAGTCATATCCCAAACTTGCCTAGCATATGGTCTCTTTATATAGATGGAGATCATTCCAAAAAAGGTAGTTTTGTCACTTAAACTTAAACCCCTTGAGGATATGGAAATTCTCTCCTCATTTAAGTGAAATAATGGAACCACCTCAAGGTTGTGGGTGACCCAAATATGAGGTAGATCTCTAGATTTGGGCTAGTTCCCTTGATGTACCACTATAGATCAAACTTCCTACTAAATTTTCAGGGTGAAAAGGGAAAAGGATAAATTAAAATAAATATAATATAGTGGAGGTGATACACAAAATAAATTTTCTACTTACACCACTTACAATTCACTTCAAACCAAGGAAAATCCTACACATACACTTCATCCAATTAAACACTCCTCTTTTACATCAATGTTTCAAGCATGGGGTCTTGAAGAAAGCTTACGGTAGGAGGAATTAAAAAATGGGTCTTATATAAACACTAATGAATTAGTTACTCTCTATTATTTCAATCCACATTAGACACTTCTTTTTGACCTGCAAAAGAGAGCTTTCAAACCATAATAGGCACTAGGAAGGATAACATGTCAAGGTAAGCAGAATATACTTGTACAATACCAAAAACCATATAATTCACTTAATGGAGTCATGAATGAGTTAAAATATAATTATTTATTAGTTCAAGGAAAAAATTGATCATGGTTTCACCATACTTAGGTGGAGAGATCCGTATAACAGCTAAAAAGGCCAATATTTATAGCAATTGTGAGAGAAGAGAGAGAAGGTGAAGTTCAAGAGTCACTAAGACATTTGTAAAGAAAGGATAATGAGTTAAAATATCATGTAATCAATAATTAAATATTTCCCACAAGTAAAATAAGGAAAATTTTCACTCCAACTTGTCTAACTCCTGCTTATGTGGCATGGACAATCTTTTGCTTACATAAGAAATTGTCTTCATGATTTTCCCTCATTATATTTCCTCATCATTGAGTAGGGTCAGGTATGATGAATTATATTAATGTAAGGGGTTACTTATAACCCCCTAAATTAATTTTAATAGTCCCTAATCATCCACATTCTTCTATCCATGAGCAATCATCTCTAACAGTTACAAATGACTCATTCTCATGCACCTCTCACACTTGGAATTAAAAATCCTTCCAATTCTATAATATTATTAATGAAAAAGGATGAATGACACCTTTAAATAGTGTCTAAGTCATAAGGTTCATGAATCAAGCCTCAAAAGGCTTCCCAATTAGAGTTTTCACCATTTTCACTGAGTGTTCACTATCTGCCCACTAAACTAGCTGAGATGAATATGATAGGAGACACATTTATGAGACTAGATAGCTCAATATATGAGCATTAAGACCTGTAAAAATTATTAATATTTATCTTAAAGGTATTTTCATCCTTTTAATATTTTCCATACCTACAAAAATCATAAATCTATTAAAATAATCCCTGTTGTACACCATACGTACAAGTGGGGTACAACTCAATTACATGGGATATGGCCTTAAAGATTTATATTCCAAATTTAATTAGTTTCATGGTCACTTTACCCAATTTGGATGATCCATTTTCAATCTTTTATCTATCAAGTCTAAGTTGGGGTTTGTGAGTGTTTTAGAGAGGTATCCGGTCTTAGCCTTAGTTCATAAAGACTATATGTTGGAGTTATGAAAAAATTCCACTTATGGTTTCTTTATGACCCTCTATAAATTCCATAAACACCTTATTACACCATTCAAAGTATCATGAAAGTTCTAAGCATCTCAAGATGGTCACTCATGTCTTTTCTATGTATTGTGTAGGGTTTGAGTGTTTTCAAGCCAAGAGATGGATTCTTGATGTTTTTTTTAAAAAATGAATGTTGAATCACCTTTTTTATCCTATAATAAACATGTATCACATGGTGTTAGTGTCTATTTAGTCCCAATAATGATGATGGATTACTTTTAGGTACTAGGCCTAAACTACGTCTAATAAGCCTTACCTATAACTTTATGGTTCAGACCTTGTTGATGACCCTTCATACCTCTAAGATGGTTTAAAAACATTATTATTATCCTAATTAATTTGATCCAAATCATTATAATTATCTCCCAAATCTGAAATTAAAAATGACCTTCTATTTTGGGCTAGGCTTGATCACGCTTAACTAGGTCTCCCTGTAAACCCTATAGTTTGGATTAACATGTTTGATTTCAAAATTTCATACTTGGTTTCCCATGTTTTATTGGATATATTTCAACTCTCAGAATCCTACTTAAAGTTTTTCCTAGCTTCTAGTTCACTATCTTAGCCCATACTCCAAAATTGTAGGTTTTGGTGCAAGGGGAAAGTGCCCCCTATCTGAGACAAAATAAGGGGAAATCCCTTGTTTTTTCCTAAAAAAAATATTGGAAGGTTTTCATAAAGTTTTATGGATTATCTTCTAACCCAACCATTTGACCCTCTAAATACCTCAAAAACTAAGACTGAGTTTCTTAGGGCAGACTGTATGGCACTTTTAACAAGTTGATTGAGTTTTGATTGTTTGGGGACCCTTTCCTTACCATATGATCATGTAAATTAGATACCAATTTTTATATTATCACATTTATTTCCTCTAATCTCTTTCTAACACCTTTACCTCTCAAACCACCTCTATGCTCTTGAAAGCACAAGACTAGGTCTGGCATGGCTGACTGTGATAACTTCTCCACCCCTGCCTATAGGTGTAAATGTTATCAATTATATTTTTCATAATTACAAAAAACTCCTAATAAATCATTTTATATCACTAAACATTTCTTTCCTACAAACAATATAAGTTTTGAACCATCCCAACTACACACTGAGCTAGCTCACTGCCCACTTGATTGAGACATGCTTGTTGACCTTGTACGTAGGTAGAGGTGGCTATCAAAAATATTGTATATGGTGTTTATTCATCCTCTAAAAATATCTTGAGGTCAAAATATTTGCATTTGATCTATTTCATACCTTAAATACCCTTCAAAAACCATCAATACATCAAAAACTCACCTTTTTCCTCCCTGTCTATAGGCACACATTATAAGGCCTATGTACAGACAAGGTAGGTGGATTAGGCTTGAAAATATTAATTATACCTTTTCCCATGATCATGAGGTACCTTTATGTCATCTTAGTCCTCTTTCTCAACACATGCATTCAAAACTATCCTTTTAATTGTTATTCCAAGAGACCTTTCATCTTCATACAGTTGTAGGTGCCAATTCTATGGAAAAGGAGACCTCTAGGTTGTTTGTAGGCTAGTGTGGAGTCTAAAAATTTAATTTCATATTATCCTTATATTCCTTGGCACCATGGTATTATTTTCACCCACAAGATTTATCTAGTGTAGGTTCTAGACCTTTATATTTGTACTTTTGGTCTTAGGGGTCTCTTAGGCTTGGAAACCTATAGATGACACTAAATAATTTTAGTGTGTAAAAGCATGACTTGAGAACCTCAAACACTAGGATTATTTAATCTTCCATTCCCCTTATATTACAAGTGGATAGCCCCATGGTAGGACTATCAAAAGCTCATAATTAACCTTCCCTAAACCCACTCTTATATTTCCAAATCAAATCACAAAAAGGTAAAATCTCTCTATTTTCTCACTTCAGGGAAAAGTTTCAAGACTCATATTCTTCTAATTGGAAGGTTTCCTCAACAAATAGTGTACTACCAAGAGTCTTAAACCTACTCCCCAAGATATCAACTTGTTTTATTTTCCTCATGGATATTCAACCCTATCAATTTACTTCTATAAAAACCTCTATAGCTTTACAAATGACACCTGTAAGTGGCTAAAAGACAACAATTATGGTATTGTAAGTAAAATGCATGATTATTTCTCCATTATTTTTACCTTGATTATCAAATGCACCTTCATAATTCAAAACAACTGAAACAACATTCAATTCCTTCATCTCAACCTATAAAAAATCCTTCAAGGCACTTGTAGGTGCATATTTCTGAGTATAAGGTAGTGAGTGGTGAAATTAGACCAAGAAAAAGCCTAGAAGAGGCTTCTTGAATTCATGAGACTTCCAAAACTAGGAAGACAATGAAAAAACCTATAAAGAGGCCCTGAGAAACACATAAAGCATCTGAACTTCTCAAAACAAAGCAAAAGATTCTAGAATAAGCTCAAACATGGACACCTCATGGATGTGAATGCATAAAAAGTTGCTTAGCTTCTTAGTGATGGTTCATAAAGGAGGAGCCATGAAACTTAGAATTATATCCATGAATTTGAAGCTAAGACTCCCTTCAACCCCTAAGAACATTACTCCCAACTCCACCTGTATGGACTGTACCAAGTATTTGAAATTGACTCTTCTTGGCTTGCAAAGGCAAGAAAGAAGGAGAAAAAGAAAAACTTGGTCTCTCTGATGAAAACTCTACAAACTAGGTGTCGAAGAGACCTTAGGGAGTTGAAGAGACACTAGGCCCATGTTTTTAGCTAAAGAGGGGCTTCCCAAGTCCGTACAAGTGCCATTAATGACCTATTTTCAAGGATATCTCCCTATTTTCATGCATGAAACTACTTCCTAACTACCTATGACTAATTCCTAACATGTTACGACCTCCTCCACATTGAAATCAAGCTTGATGACAAATTGTTCCCTTGACAAGTCCATATAAGTCATTTAATGAACCCAAAAAGTGACCAAAAGGTATTTTTTCATATAAGACATGGTAAAGGACAAAATCATGACTTAGTAACACCTTAAAACATATAAATGACCATATTAGGACATTTTTAAGATAATTTAAAACTTTGACCAAAGTTGACCATAGTTGATCAAAGTTGACCTTGGTTAACTAGACAAGTACAAAGAAGCTAGGCTTAGACCAAGGTTAGATTAGTGATAGGTGAGGTATTTAGACACACATGAGACCCTTTTATACATATGGTAACTTTTGAAAAAGTTTCAATATGTATGGGTTGACCCAATTTGACTAAAGTTCAAATTTGGTCAATAGGTAGTGGGGATGATGTTATACTAATATACACCCTAGGGAGGAAACATTTAACATCATATAGGTTGAAGTTTCCTTGCACAAATAATCTGGTAGAGTATGAAGCACTAGTCCTAGGATTGCAATTTTCATTGATGTGTAAGGAAAATAAACTAAAAGTATTTAGTCACTCTAAGTTGGTGGTCAACTAGATCAAGACTAAATTTCAATGTAAGCTATCATTACTCAATAGGTATTAGTACAAGACTTGGGACCTAATCAATATGCTTGACACATTTAATATCATGAGGAAAATCAATTAGCTAACTCATTAGCATCTATGACAGCTAACTTGAACCCCTTAGATGACACTAAGTTATAAGAGTTCTCTATGGACCTTGTACCATGTCCCTCTATCCCTTAAAATGTGACAAACTTTTAAGTCTTTCAGGATGACTAAAAAATCATCTATTTTCTCAATAGTGAGGGAATATTTGAGACCCAACTTAAAGATGAGAAATATAGAGAAAACCTAAGGAATGAGATGGATAAAGATGGTATTCTTATTATTCATGGGAACAAGATCGTGAAAGGGGTGATCTCATTATAGATAGAATTTGATACTTTATACCCCACCTTATAAGATTAAAAAACCCAAGTTTGAGGACTAAAAGTGCTAACTCATCAACCTCAATCCTGCACAAAATCCCCAAATGATCAATGTAGGTCATGACTAGACAAACTACGAATGAGAAAAGTTATGAAAATCAATGATAAGATATAAGGATGTAATCACTTGGTCCTATGTAAACCTCAAGGTATTTGACCCTAGAGTGATCAATCACACTATTCCCCTCAAACCTAACAAGAAACCATTTAGGTAAAGATAAAGGTTACTAAATCCAATCATAGAGCCCTTATTATACAAGGAATTGCATACATTACTTTCTATAGGGATAATTTTACTAGTCTATCACTCCACTTGGGTGACCAAATTGGTGCCTATGTAAAAGAAAAGTGGATAAATATGCCTATGTATAGACTTATAGAACTTATACTAAGTCTCAGATTAATGCAATTACCCATTGTTATCCCTTGATGAAGTAATCCAAATGGTAAGTGGATATAAAATGATGTCCTTTTTGCATGGATTTTTAGGATACAATTAGGTCTTAGCTAATTACAAAGATAGAGTTAAGACTACCTTCACCACCAAATCAGTCACATTTGCTTCTAAATGTATGCACTTCAATTTTATCAACACTAGTATAGCTTTCCAGAGAGTGATGGACTTTGATTTTTAGGGACTAATTATTAAGTACATAATAATCTATATGGATGACCTAACTGTGTTTGGATGACCTAACTGTGTTTTCATAATATAGGTTAGATCACAAACATGATTTGGATAAATTATTTGAAAGATGAAGAAGGTATGGAATTTCCCTAAACCCAAACAAGAGTGTGTTTGGTGTCACCAAAGGTATGCTTCTCAACCAAATTATCATGAAATAAGGTATATTTATTGATCCCAAAAGGGAATATGTAATTTATAAACTGTCTTTAACTAATAATAAGAAAGAATTAAACTCCTTTGGGAAAATTAACTTTTTGCATAAGTTTATTTTTGGATTTTCTAAAATTGTAAAACCCTTGAATGCTCTATTGAAATAGGACACAAAAGTAGAATAAAATTCCAAATCAAAGAAAGTTTTTTAGGATAT